>VZTI01003856.1:762129-800862 GCA_013397865.1 Struthidea cinerea | reverse complement strand
CGGGCCCCCCGCGCCCCGTGTCCCCCGCCTCCCAGCCGCCTAGGCTCCCGTGGGAGGGACGCAGCCAGCATCCCCCGCACCGCCGCGGGGCTCCGGGTCCGCCCCGCTCCTTGGTGCTGCCCGCCCGCGTGCAGCGCATCCCGAGCGGCCGAGCCCAAGCCCGCGTTCAGGGAGCAGCGCAGCATCCCCGCCACAGCTCGCCCAGACCCCACGGCGGGAGCGAACTGCCTTCCCCCCGCCCCAGGCACCGTGCGGCGGGGGCTACGGCCGGGCGGCTGGGGAGTCTGTCCCTAAAGCTAAGGCTCAGAATGAATTGATAAAAAAGCCTGTCTTGCTTTACACGTGCAGCTTCAAAGCTTTGACTTTAAGCAGCAGAAGTGTAAAGTAATTTTCATCTCCCCCTGGTCTGGAGTGAATTGAGTTCTATAAGCATTGTTTACCTTTACATTAAAAGAATGCAAAAACATAAGGGAAAGGAGATAGCTATTTCCTCTGTCAAGCCTCAAAACATTACCAAAGTTATGCAGACAGATTTATTGCTTTCCCCTTCTCTTCTGAGCCATGGAAATACTTTAAGTTAGTTGAGCTGTAAATATATTAGATAAGAATTTATCAGTTTATTAAATAAGCCATGGATTTACAAGCTAACACCGGTAGCTCTAGACAAGAGTAAGACAACTTGTTTCAAAAGAATGTAGTAAAGGTGTTATGTTAGCATTATTTGAGAACTTCATTCAAAGGTTAACAGAAGCAATAAACTTTACTGTAAGGCAATAAAAGTGCTGTAAAGCCAAATCTATTTCTGATTTCTGTATGAAGCTAAGATGCTACTGCAACAAGCTGATCTGATCAGACAGTGGCTAAAAAGGACTCTTGCAATGAATAGGAGAGGCCCCTGAAATTACATCCTCCTTAAATAAAGTTTAAGGGAAAATTTTCAGTCCTATACAACCTTAGCATATCGAACTAGTACTGTGTGAAAACTTGTCCTATTTAAAATAATATACTTTTAAGCTAATACCCTGCTCGCTCATCCCAGATTTTCCCAATGCTTGGTTCTGTGTTGCCAGTGCGAACAGGCTCGGTATTCTCCAGGCGTCAGCCACTGGAGGGCAACGTTGCCCATTCCTCGTACACCACGGTCATGCACACAACCTGTGCGGGGCCGACAAAGCCGATGTAATTAACAGACTGATGTGCTTTCAACAGCACCGCCTCTTGCCCGAGGCAAGTGTTGCACACTGTGAAGTCATACTTCGGAGACATTATGCTGACTTGTAAGTTCGAGGCTAATAAATTGATTTTCTTTCATTTCAGTTGATACCAATTCAGACAGCAAAAATACGCCAACTTGATCATTTTTACTTTGTGAAAACAGACAAATTCAGAAAGTGAAATATGAAGACTACACACTGTGCAAGGCTATGCCATTATGATACTATATTAGGTTACTCAGCCTGAAGAAGCTTGCCATGACACAGAAGACCACTCAACCTTGCTGAGTGGATATTTTCCTCTTCAGAAAAACAGAACTAAATGCACTACTGGATGTTTGTTATCCTTTCCCATTGATTTCATGTTGTGTAACTGCAAAGGAGATCAAACAACAATACTCTTAAGAGCATTAAGTGCAAGGAAGCAGCTTTCATCAGTTTTCCTAATCAAGTGCCAGAACTCAAGTGCAATTTTTCTAGAACAAACATGCTGTAAAAATTGTTGTTTTTTTCCAGAGACCTTATTTATTTTGGGGTTTTTTCATAACTTCCTCTGATGCTTGAAATCCTCCTGCTGACTAGTTTTCCTCACTGCAAAGTATTATGAAGCTGTCCCACAACTTTAAGGATTAACTGAGTCAATACAGCTGATAAAGTTCAGAGGTATTTAGGTTTAATTAATGTACTATGCTTTTGGCTGCTCTCTCCAAGACAGGTGCCTCAAGGACAATTTGTCTCATTCTTTAGCTGCACTGAAATATTTTCAAAGCAGACTTACGAGTGTGTAGAAACAGCTGTAATAAGGTTTTGGGTTTTGAAAGTGGCTCAAGTCAGCTGCTTCAACTCTTAGTGGAATAAGGCTCATTTTGGAAGATTATCCAATAATCCTGCCCATCAGGAATGCCTTCCACCTCCCTCCCCTGTTACTAAGCAGATCACATTAAAAAGCCTGCAGATAGCGATCTTTACTACTGGCTGTAGATCCTCTCATTTCCAAAAAAGTTAAGGAGCCCTAAGCTTCTGAGGGCCTCCTGGTGGGCAGCAGCTCCAGGGGTTACACCCCCTTCAGAAGCATCCCCCTCAGGGACACCTGACCACATGCAGACCCATCACTTCAGCCATGCAAAAGCAACTTTACCTCTGTTTCTTGTTTCAGAAAGGCTGTGGGTAAACACAGCAGAGCTGACCACCTCCAACATTGTGGAACTTGAAATGGAAGGCTCAGCAGCTCTTATTCACAGTGGTGTTTACTTCCCTGTATCCAGAGGAATTAGACTCATTGACTTCACTTTAGGGCATACGAACTTTTCCCTCTCTCCCACAAGACTTGCACGTTTCCTGTTATTCACCCAAGGACTTGCAACACTGCTATGCAATTTATTTTGCATAAAACTGTTCATGCTTCAATTAGTAGTATTAATAACAGACCACTGAATCTCATAGCCTCTTCATTTAGCGTGTTTAGCTACATCAGATTTTGAATGTTCTAATCACATTGATCTTAAGTCTGCATCACAGAATTGTTTAGGTTGGAAATGACCTTTAAGATCCTCGAGTCCAACCATGAACCCAGCACTGCCAAGTCCACCACTAAACCATGTTCCAAAGCACCACATCTACCTGTTTCTTAAGCATCTTCAAGGATGATAACTCAACTACTTAGAACCTTGCAGAATTCAAACATTGTCCAATACACCTTGCTTCAATTTTGAGGCATGATACACTTTCTGCAGGAGTTTAATACTGTTTCCCACTGTGCTTTACAAGTTCAATGAGTCAGACTTGAGTTATAAACCCCCTTATAAAAAGCCCATTCATTTCTTCAAGGCTCTTACTTCACCCTATTTAACAAGGTTTCTTCTAAAAAAAGACGGAATTAAAACTTGACAAAAATAAAGAGATTTTATAGCTTTCTCTCATCATTAAGAGAAACCAGACTTGATGTCCTGAAAAATTCACATGGCATTTATTATCACTTGAAAAGCAATGAATTATGGCTTAATACTCTTACATCAGTGGGCCTGCAAATATGACATTTTTCCATGTGTATCTGTCTCCTTAATGTCTGCTCAGTAACAGTCATAGCTTCTGTATGATTGAGTAAATAAAGTGTTGTGAATTCTGTAGTGTTTTGAAAGATGAGTCACTCGGGATGCTTGTCAACTGTCAGAAGTCACAAGAGTACTCATGCTGAAATTTTATCACTTTTCTCTTAAGTAGATTAGCCAGCTAGTTACTACTTCTAGCTTGGTGATGTGCTTGGTTGCTCTAACATGTGTTCCATTTTTAAGAACAAGTGATTGTAGAGCAATTAAGCCCCTCACCAAAACATCAGAACCACAAGCTATGAGAAACAGCTGGTTTGTATAGGAGAAGTTCGCCAAAGACTTCATGTCATTTAGAACTAAAGCAATGTTAAGAGGGTTTACAGCCAAGAATCATTCTTCTGATTCTGCACACTGTTTGTGGGACTAGGATCTAGTACAAGAAAGAGCTAAAGTACACTGAGGTAAAGAAGCTGCACCCACTTGAGTAGAGTTGGACTACAATCTCCAGGGGTCCTCTCACCTTAAGTACTCTGTGATTCTAAGCTTAGACAGTCACAAGTCAAAGTTTAAGTAGCCATACAAAGTTCCCTGTATGCCCCCAACTGTACTAAGTGGCAGTTTTGAATTGAGACGTCTTTCCTCAGAGTGAATAAGAGCCTCACCAAAAGCCTCCAAACTTTCTCATTTACAGAAAACGTGGCATTTTTGTTATTGGTAAAGCCTCAAAGAGTTATCAAAGTGAACATCTGAGAAACTAAGGCCATATTTAGAGAGGTGGCAGACAAGTTGGGACTTTTCCTTGCACTGAAATGCAAACTTGGCTCTAAACAAGCCACCCGGATTCAGTAACACCATCACTTTCTTGGGATAACATTTTTTCACAGGATTACCATCACAAACTGAGTACCAAAGATGACACCAAATGAGGAGTTCTGCACTTCAGAACTGTCAACAAATTAATATATGAACAATGACTCTGAAGTTTGACTAAATGAGCTGGTTTTACCTGAAATACATTATTTCTTGCACTATTTCCCTAGCTGCCTTCACTGTTCAACAGAAATGCAGTTGAAAGTTAATCTAGAAGCACATAAGGCAGGAGTTCAAAGAGGCAGAGCACAGCATGCTGTCAATAGGAGATGCAGGGAATGAACTTCAGCTACCAGGTCCTCCAAGAGAGCTTTGTTCCACAGGACTGGGATATCTTGCCCTTGAGTTATAACCAGTTCATGTGAAAAAAAGCCTGATGAACAGTATTACAGTTTTAATTTTTAAGAATTTAGAAAACTGCCACCAAATGTTCAACAGTGTAACATTGTAGGCAAACATTCTGACATACTCATGTCTGAACAAAGGAAGATTTCACAGTGGAGCTTTTATTTTCTAGCTCTTCTATTATCAAAAGTAATCTGAGATACGCTTGCTTCACTGTAGATATATGTCCTGCAAAGTAAGATGTCTTTAGATCATCTGCATGCAAATACCAGAAGTCATAATAGCAGCAGCCTTGAAGTTAATACACAGTTCCAAAACACCTCTCAGCACTCTCAAGAATCATGCAAGAACTGTTCTGCTTTAAGTTACTGGAAATGATGTGGCTCTTTCATTTGCTAAAGGAGAAGCAAATATGACACAGTATTCCTGCCCAAATGACATTTACCCTAAATCTTAGGAGTAAAGCAAGTTGCATCAAGAAATGAAGCTATTATTTTCTAAAAAATGTTACATTTAGTCGATGGGGTCTTAGGTGTGTTTTACTGCAAACTGTTTCAGTTCTATAAACAGCACCATAGATGTCACTAACATTTATCTTTCAGGAACTTAAAGCTTTCAACAGGTACAGTTAACAAGTGTGGTACCCAATTAACTTTGATCATGAAAATATTAACAAATCCTGTCAATTTTAATAGGCAGTTATAAAGCTTTCCTCAGCTTTCCCAAGAGAGTGCCCTGCAGTTTGAGAACTTCTCTTTACAAAAAAACATCTTTTATACATGATAGTAACAAGTGTAGGATTTCCACAGGAATGCAGAAGTTGAGTAGGAAAAAGGAGCACAGTAAATTATTGTACATTTTCACCTGGGACTTCACTGGCACTGAGCTTCCGAGCCAGTAGTATCTAATCAGCTTATAGGGTTAGGAATGCTTCTGTCTAGGATAACAAGGAGGCCGTGACAAATTCTAGTGACAGAAGATGGTTGTTAGCTCCAACATACCCAATACATGAGAACACATGTACAGCAACCTTCAGACTATCACCAGGGAATGCTTCTCATGCTGGAAGCAAGAGCCCTCTGTCCATCTCCATCATTCCAGGCATTAGGAGCCCTACAACAGGTCTTGTACACTAATAAGCTGAAGTGCTTGCTACCATGCAACACTAGAAGTGGACAACAAATCAGTGCAGCTACTTACTGAAATGCTATTGCAGATATCTAAGTGACTACTCAGTCAGTTCAAGCCCCTCCACTTACCAGTTTGTGCTGCAAGACACAAACAGCATTACGTGCAGTCCCAAGGAAGGTACGGTTTTTCTTACAGGCTAAAGACAATACGAAACAGAAAAGCTGGAAGTAAACTCAGGTCTGACATTTTAACCAGTAGGTACATCCTCCAAGTGCTTTTATTGCAGGTTTGGACTTTCAGGGGTTCTTAGAGTTTGGGGTTTTTTTTCTTTTTCTTTTTTGTTTTTGTTTTTTTTAATAGCTGCATGCAGAAAAACTGCAAGGGTAGTAAGTGAGCAAAAGAACAGATTAGAGTTCTTCACACAAGATATTCTTAAAAGTTAACCTGAACTGATATCTGTCAACAGCTAAACTGATAGTGAAAAAACTTTCTGTTCAGCTCAAGCAACTTGACATAGCTATGGAAGAGTCCTACTGTGAGTCAAACTTAGGACAATGGGAGTTAAAGCTCTTGGATAACACCCCTGTTCAAATCAGAACACGGACACCCATACCTTTGTAGCAGATGTTTTAGAGATGCATAGCAAGAAAGAACAGCTTCTTTATGCACAGCAGTGAATCAGTTTTGAAGTTAGGATTTTTTTTCTGAGTGAGATACAGACCAATAAAGAAAGTGAGACTCAGATGAAGACAGTAGCTCCAAAAGGATATTAAGAACAAATGAAGCTTCAGAAGCACAAGAGAAGACCAAGCAAAGGAACATTATTCTCTGGACTCCAGGATACAAGGAGGAAGTTGTCATCAATCAAGCTAGCAGATATTGCACAGGAAAGTAAACAGACACAGGTCTGTAACTTCACTCCTCCTCTTTACAGCTATGCAATGCATTGATTACCAAAATTAACTAGAATAAGAAGGCTATTGTTGGACAGGAAAGTTAGCCACTGGGATAATGCTCATGGACTTCTAGCATCTCACAGTGCACTTCAAGGATCGCTGCAAAGAATGGTGCTATGAAATGGGAGCTCAGCTAAGCCAGAAGAAAAGCTTGGATATACTGTTCAATCCAAGGAGGACCAATTTGCCAGTGGGACGTAGCTACAGAAGAACTGCAGTGTTCTAATAAACGCAGAGATACTCACGGTATAGGTGGATCAGTAGTTCACAGATGATTGTGTTAACAGACACACAGCATCAGTAGCTCTCACTTCACTAAACTGTACACATTTATGAAAGACTTCTTATAGCCTCAGCTGATGCAAAAGCAACAGTTGAGGTTAAAGAAACTAGGAGAACCAGAACTCCATTTGCTTGGCCCTGTTAATGTGAAGCCTAAACAGGAATAGTATATGCCTTGTCAAGTTTAGTCACTTTTTTTGTGTTTATCCCAGATTTAAGCTAAATTTGACAACACTACAAAAAGGTCTTTTTGAATAATCTTAAATTACTAACTAGAAAGTTCTTAACTCTAAGAAATTCGAAGCACAAAACACTGCTGCTTTTGAGAAGCAGACTCCAATTGTAAATGCAGTTGCATGCCACAGAGACAGCTGGAGCCTGGATTTTTTTGCATATGCTCAAATTCATTTGAATGAAGCAGCTAAATGTTGTCACAAGCAAACAAAATAGATTCCTAGCAGAACATGAGAGACTTCAGAGAACTAAACAGCAGCAACCAGAATTATGCTACCTCAGGAGTTCAGCAGAAACTGTATACAAAGAAGACTCAGATGCACTGTCATACACAAATACTGTATATTTCTAGAAACAGAACAGAACTCTTACTGAGGGACGGGATAAGAAGCAGGTCCACCCAATAAAATTCACCTACCCCTGTATGAATAACAGACATTATTCGAAGCAAAAAATCAATTGGCAGAATACTCAGGTATGGGAAAGCAAAGGTGCCTAGCATTACCTGTGGTCTAAGTTAAGGTCTCCTTGGTGTATTTCTTTTTGCTTCTTGAAGTGCCAAAATAAAGGCCGAATGTTTCTATTCCCTCTAACAATCCTCATATGCAGCCTTGGTGAGACCACAAGAAAAACAGGACTTGGCCTAAAATAGCTCTTCTCCATCTCCCAAGTAATTTTGTACCTTCTTGTTTAATGTCAAAACCAAGCAGTTTCTGCTGATAATGCTGAACTAATAACACTGCACATGATCTATTCTTATTCTGCCTCAAGCTTCATCACCACAACTGTCAGCTAAATTCCAAGGATGAATATGTATCACTAGTAAGTAAAAAAATTAATTCCTTTTTTCCCCCACCCCAGCTTCCAGACTAAGTTTGCAAAAACATATGGAGAACTAGTAATTGACACGAGTTAAAACAAGTGGTTTGTTGTTAAAGTTCCCATATTGCACTGGCCAAAAATGGTGTTTCTAGAAGCTTCACTTTTATTCCACTCTTTCCCTCTGTTCTCCAAACTCACTTGTGTATTTGCTAGCAGTTTGTCACTGTAACTTGGACTTCAAGCAGGGTTTTTTGGTATATACAACATGTGTCTGATTTATAAGAACCAATGGCATATCTGATGCCTGAAAAAATAAATTTCAGGCAGCATATAAATTAGAACTAATAGCCTGACACAAAGTTGAATACACAGCTTCAGCAGTTACTGTTCAACACCAGAATTTTAAATAGGCAGGTACTGCAGTTCCAGTAAGCTCAAGGAGCCTCCCAAGCTGTCACTAAAACCTCTCAAGTTCAAATCCAAACACTTGCTGTGAAACAGGTTCTTTTCAAAGCTGTTCAGACAATTTGCACTTCTCAGACTCAGATTCAACTCTGAAAATTGAGTTCCATATGTTCTAGGTTTCCAACAACTTTGCAGATACTATAAAGACACTAAGGCATCCAAAAAAAAGTCATCAGTTTTTTCCAACCAACAGCACATGAACAAGTCCCACAAGAAACAGCAGTAAGGCAGCTTTGAAGGAGGTAACTGAGGCATTGGTTCAGTGAGAACTTGATGTACCAGGCACCAGCATTCTCTCTTTGGGGTTACTTGGTTGTGACACTCTGGGGAACAAGGTTTCTGCTATTGGTAATGCCACGTGTCACCACTTCACTGCTCTTTTCACAAATTACTATTTTTTTAAATTCCGGGATTAGCATGGCCTACCAACTGTCAGTTGAGTTCAAAACACATGTGCACATATTAGAAAACAATGAACAAGTCTGCAGCACCTGAGACAGTGTGGAGGGCACTGGATTTAGAGTTCCACATTTAAAATAACTTAAGAATTTTCACACACAAAGCAACAGTGCAAATGCAGATTCATTGGGCAAGCACGTGAAAACACATTGTGTTCATTGTGTGAACTTTCAGCCTCTGAGATAAAAACTTTTTAATGAAGTTTCTTTTGAATTTTCTGCTAAAAATCTTTCAATACAGAGGAAAAAAACTTAAACCACAAACCATTGCATTTGACAATGCACAACACTAATTCTACTCCCGGCCTCCAGTCTCATTATTTGCAGTTCCTGGAATGTATCAGAGATTTGACTGTTAAAACAGTTTATAAAAAGCAAACATGAGGTGGCAGAACCTACAGCTAAATTGGATTCTTATACTTCAAACAAGAATAAGAATCTCTCCTGTGAATAATCCCACTGCTCAAGGAAGATCCTAGAATTCTAGCACTTTTGTCAGCTACACCTTGCATAACCATGACTAGTAATCCCATTTGTGGGCCATGTACATAACTATCAAGTATCTGTTGTGTGATTAGTGGAATATTTCATAAACAGACATCAGAAATCTCCTTAGCACAACTGACAGTCACAGCTAATCCTTAGAAGAAAGCAGCTACAGCCTTCTTGCCTCACACCTTTAAGGCATGTTTCCCTGTATTAATATTGGTTGAAGCTAAAAATATCTTTGGCGCATCATAATTCTGTTAGCATCCTGACACCCAAGTGGTTTTTTCCTTTCTGTAATGCATCTGTTCTATAACAATTTATTAACAGCTTTAAGCATATCAGCTGCAAGCACAGCTGATCTTGATTTCTAAAAGAACAATTTAAACAAGAAAAATAAATGGGTTTCCATTATATGCTCATGATTTAAAGCTGTTTTCTTCTACTAAAAGCCCAGAGGCCTATAACACTGGCTTCTAGCCAACACTAGCTTAGAAAGATTTACTGCATACCTAGTGACCTTTTGTTCTAAAGCACTCCCAAAGCTGTTGTTCTTAATTCTGTCCACCCCCAGTTCAGTGTAATGCACAACAAAAGCAGCTGCCCATTGTACAGTTACCTAGAGAGAAGCATCTCTTCCAGCGACGGCACAGAGACATGATGTTCATTCCTTCTTTCACTGGCTGCATGGAGATGAAAACAGCGGTAGTCCTTCAAAGATCTCTACAGCATTAGCAGGTCTCAAAGCTGATTAAAGTGATCCCCATGGTAATCTGTGAAATATATGTTTGAACTTTCAAACTGCTCCACACTGGATTCACCGAAGCCAAGTGTGCACTAGGTGCCTGAGTATAGCCATGCACAAAGAGACAGCTGTGGCTTTCACTGAAACATGCTAATACATTTCAACCAAAAAAAAAAAAAAAAAAAAAAAGGAAAATTCAACATCATCCTGTATTCCAGCACTTGAAACAGTGACCTGTCCAGTTCCTGGACTCTGACCCCTCCTCCCCACCTCTACCAAGTTTCAAAGCACAATTTCTCAAGTGAAATCCTAGTAGAAAGATGTTCTGTTCCTACCAGAGATGTTATCTGTGATGTTACAGGTCATGAGACCCATTCACCCCTGCAGGTGTAACTTACTTTTTTAACTTACTTTGCTTCTGAACAAGGCTAATAGCAAAGTATTTTGGCTGTCAAATAAAAAAGGTTAAAAATTATCTCAGCTATCACTTCAGCCAATAAAAACCCCTCTCCTTTAAGAAAAGAAAGAGTAGTTTTCATTTTCTTTCCACCCACAGTAACCCCATTGTTATGTGCTTCTCTTTAAAGTCATATCTACTTATGTTGGATACACCTTGGATAACCATAACTACTAATCCTATTTGTGGGTCATGTACATAACTATCAAGCACTAAGAACAGCTTTCCAGGGTCCTTCCTCCCTGGCAGTCTGTCTCCCTTCTTCCCGTTGCCCCTCTCCGAACTACTTGCTTGCTTTCTGGATAGGGGATAGAAGAGAAAACATCAGCAGCTTGTTTAAAGCCGCAGAAGACAGCCACAGGAGGAAGCAAGGACTTGGCTTTTTGAACTGTATCAGGAGCAACCATCCCAGCAAAGCACTGGATCTGTAGATTTCCCCGTGGCCATGATGCCCCCTGGAGTGGTACATCTTGTGTTTTTATCAAGGGAGTCCACAGTTATGCCAGGACAGCTGTGTGCTCCAAGAAAGCCAGCCCACAGTGGCAAGGGGAGATGGGAAGAACCACCACTGGCTGTTGACTGCCAACAACTGCACCTTGGCCAGTTCAGCCTTTCAGAAGCTACCAGCACACCAACATTACACCATCAGCTGTGGGGTTTAGCTCTGTTTGTGCCTATGCAGAGCCAGGCTCCAGATATGAGGGGTGTATCAAGCCCATCTCTTTCCAACAGGAAAGCTGCATGCATCACCTGACAATTGGCACAACAAAGGCTGGCAAGAGATAATCAAATATTTATGATTAAGATAATGACAGGAAACCATGGAAGACACTGCTAGCTACAAGTAAGTGCTTTTTCCTCAGGAGAGGAAGGTAACTCTAAAATTTTAGGTGCTCTTATCCAGCTGTCATTAGGGAAGCACGTTGCATAATGCATGAGGAAAACATCCCAGAACAATGTTTGAGAACATTATCTATTCCCTACACAGATGAATCCATGAGCAGAAAATACTGTATCTGTTTGTCCTCTGCATACAGTTGTACTCTAATTTCCTTACTAAAAATACGGTAGAATCTCACCAGCTGACTAGACCAGCCTAGCCTAGATGAGCAGTTCCCTACTATGGGGCATATGAATCACCTATCTTGAACCCAAACTTATCTCACCTTTTCCAGGCTGGTGAGGTCTGACCTCAGACTGCAGAGGCACCTCCAACACATCTAGAGAAAAGTATAGCAATAGCACCAGAATGGCCAGGCCCAAAATCAGCCAGGCAGGGTGTTGACTGCTTCCTGTCCTGGGCTCCCACTTACACCCTACATCATCATCCATCATAGCCACACCAAGTCTACCTTATTTCAAAGTTTCCTAGATCTCCTTACATCCTTCAATGACTTGTGTAGATCCCTCTGAGCTTCTCTTAGAGCAAGTAGAACATATATAAGCCATATACAGGATACTTAAGAACTATTAGGATACATTTTAAGCCAGTGCTGTTGGCACATGTACCATCAAGTGTGCTGCCTTGCATCAGTACTGCTTCTTATTATTGGAAATCCCTTCCAAGCATAATGCTGAGTATCACTGACTCAGTGCTGGCAGCTCCAGGCATTGACAAAAATGAGTCAGACATCAAAACATTACAAAAGCTTTTTTTAGACATCATAATGTTCAGAAACTTGGGGTTTAAGGCTTGGTTTTGTTCCTTCAAAAAAATAAGTATTTCCTCATCCCTGATCCTTTAGAGTAAACACATCTCATGTTCAGGATTGCCTGCAATTACAGCTTGATTGTTCTGCAATGCAGGCTCCTCTCCCCACACACTGCTTGAAAGTGAGCTAGAAGCTCAACATAAGGCTGATCAGAAGTATCATGAAACCTGGAAGTACTTGTATTTTGCTTTAATGCTGAAGATAAAGTTCATCTCTGATGTAATAGATGTTTTTGCAAAAAGTTTAGGCAAAACTTTCCAAATACAAGTCATTTTGAGTCCAACATTTATTCTAGTAAAATAGACTTGAAAATAAGTTTCTTTTTTGTGTACACTTCCTGTCTTGGGGTGACTTTATGATGTGTATCCCCTATCGTTGCTCTATGCCCAGAAATTAATTTTGTGCCTTTTTGTGCCTTTAAACTGAGCCTGAGAGGTGGGGAGAGGAAAAAAACCGAGAGAACTTTTCAAAACAGTTTTCCAAGGACACAGATACCCACTCCTCTGCGTTCTGCTGCTGCGGCGGCGAGAAGCACAGAGGCAGCACCCTTCTTGCTTTTCATCCAGCTTTCAACTCCTTTTCTCTGGAGGGAGACGGAGAGTTGAACTTTGTTTTCCTAGGACTTTGGTTTTCCCCTTCTTCTCTTCTGGACTGTTTCAACATCAGAACACATCAGGAGAATTTTCCACCGAGGCCCAGAGGTGGGCCCACACTGACCCAGCTCCGAGGAGGAGGAGGAGGAGAGAGACTACGTCTACAAAAGGACTCTGAAATCTTCCCAGGTTTCTCTCCACAGTGAAAGTTTTTATTATTTAGTATTATTATCCTTTTCCTATGTGTTTGTTAAATAAATAGTTTTTTATCTCTTTCACTTTCCTCCAAGGAAAATTTTTTTTTTCCCAAACCTGGTGGGGGAGGGGTGGTTGTAACCTGCCTTCTATCAGAGGATATTTTCCTTCAAATTTGTCCAAACCAGCACAAATAATTAGTGGTGCCCAATGTGGCACTCGAAGGAAAGTGAAAAAACCTGTACTAATTACGTTTTGAAATTAATTACTTTGTGTTGGGGTAAAGTACACTTCCCTAAGGGATTTTTGCTAGTTTAGTATACCTAGTGTGCATCTGAAAGGACTAGAAGGACTTGATTAAAAACAGAAGCTTACAAACAGAGCAGAAAGATAGATAATTCCTTAACCCATTCCTTCCCCAGGGAAACTGTTCACACTTGAGCAAACTTATTAACAACCACAGAGAATGACTAAATATCAGATCAGTTTATTATATATACATTTGTATCTGCTCCTAAAGTCACCTTGTGATTGTCGTCATCTTGTTTATCCTGACAATCAGAACTACATGCTAAGGGATAAGCCAGGAATGCCCAGCTAAAATGATTCACTAAGAAAGTGCCAGCTACCAGCAAATATTTTTGATAGTCACCAACATAAGCACATTAAAAGGAAGCCTCTGATCACCTAATTCACTAGTGTTCATCCAGTCTCAACACATCCATCCACCACCCCAGGTTTCCTTTTTTGCAGCCAAGGCACTAGGCACAGCTGGCTAACGTAAGAGAGCTGTGCAGCACTTGGGCAGCACAGGTGAACTTCTTCATGCAACAGGAACTGTGTTCTTCCCCCTTGTTTCCAGCATTCCTACCTCCAAGATCAGTGCATCACAAGCAGGTACCAAGACATACCATTCCTGAGCTATTCTTCATTCCACAGATACCATTAAGCATTTAATGACTGAATGAGCCTTCAGATTTCACCATGAGCACTTAAATCAATTCTTGAACATTCTGGGTTTCCAGAAACCTAGCCTCAAACATTTACGCAAGTTTTAATCTTTTCCTGGCCTTTGTACTTCACAAATCCAACCATGTCCTTTAGTAATTAGTCCATACCCATATGGAATACACTAATTTTTAAAAAATCCCTCTTTTACCATTAGATTACGGACCAGAACAAATTTTTGAAGGGTGATCCTTAATCAGGAGGAACACAAGCTTCCTCCCCATTCTCCATCTCCCACATTTTGCTCATGAAGGTAGCCTACACCCCTCAAGGAGCCTGCATCAGCTCCTTTTTGGCCCACAACTGCTGCAGCAGTCATCACTGCTCACAACAGCAGTACTGCTGCCACTACTTTTGCATGCGGACTTCAACTCACCCAGCTGTGCTAACAGCTGACTCCATCAAAACATGGAACACAGGAGGCATTGCTGCCATCATCTGATGTCACTGCAATTACTCTACATTTCAAATGTAACCTCACAGAAGAGCACAGAACTGTAAATGACCAGTGATCAAATTTTTCAATTGTTTTAAAGAAGAATTTTCAGAGCTTTGAAGCTGTCCTTATTATAAAATAATTTGAAGTCAAATACAGAATTTCTATCAGTCTTCCATAAATTCTGGATTTTCAAATCTAGATCTACTTTGCTCCTTAAGTTCCAAGTCTCTAAAGGAGAAAAAATTTGTTAAAGAAATACAAAGCAAAACTGCAGTCCAACTGCAAATATGTAAATAGCCAGAGTTAACACTGGGTTTGGTCTTTTGGGGGTTTTTTTGCTGTGTTTTGTTTTGGGGGTTTTTTTTGGAACAAACTTGAAAGCAATTTTTTGTTACTTGCTCAATTCAATTTTCACGTGAAAGGTACAAGACCAGAGTGTCTCTGTGCCAAAACACATCTCCAAGGGCATTGCACCTTAGGAAAGTATCTAAACATGCTGCCCCAGCAGTGAAATAGGGGCCTGATTTACTACTACTGCTGGTCACAATACTTACGAGCAAAACTGAGGCTGTTTGTCAGAAGCCCCTGAGCAGGAGCTCATCTAGACAATACCCCGCCCTAGTAGTTAGTCCTGGCCCTTCCCCAGTATACACACTGCTCAGTAATGAAGTGGATAATTGATTTTGAGTGGTTTGCTGTGGAAGTTCTTCAGTTTAAAGATGAAGCTTAGGTCTTAATTGCTCAAGTTCTGACAGGTCCCTACATATCGAGCAAGAGCACAGGTGCAACTTATTCAAGTTAATTTTATGCAAGCCTCTTTCAGAGCATATTGTCCAATCACCAAAAATTCCCTTTAGCAGTCTACTTTCAATAAAATACAGTTTTGCTACGATTAAGCTGAAGTTTCTTTCTTAGCAACTAATCAAGCTAGCAAAGTTCAGGGCTAGAAGCTGAGCATATCCTAAAGATGATGGCTGCAGAGACAGATCTGAAGACACAGGTTGAGCAGCAAGATGTCAACTTGTTAAAAAAGGTTTTCTACTCCATCTTTATAGTTTAATCTTTATTGGTGAAATGCAAATACTTCTGGAGGCCAGAAATATATTTTTGACACAGTTCAACGTCACATTAACTATTGAGAGTTCTAGCAAAAGGAGCTTTTCCTTCCGCAGGGGGCAGGTGATCTGTGCTCCTCAAAGAACACTACTCTGTAGAGAAGTTTAAACTGCTTAACACTATTACAGTTCAGACTTCAAGGTTCTCCTCTGACTACACCCTCAAACACATGATCACTATATGCTGAGCCCCTGTAGCACCTTCACTCCACAAAAAGTGACTACTGGAATGTATATCTAGCACTGGAAGCCAGCAAAGTGCCCACAGTCACAAGCAGAGCTCACAATGCTGCAAGTTGTTAAAAAACAAGTTTCACCCAATTAATAACTTGCAATAAAGCAACGATCGCTTCATTCTCTGTACTTCAGTGTAGGAAGTGAGTCAATACATTAGCCAGGTTCCTGGCAAGCCAATGAGAAGGACTACAAGCAAGAAACCAAATACCACAGCTGGCTTAAGTGCATTTCTTCCTACTCCGGTAACTTCATCAGTACTGGCCACAAACCACACTAATTAGCAATTACTCAAGTGTTGTAGCAGCTAATGATTTCTCAAGTCTGGAATGTACTTCTCTGCAGTTATATTTAGACATAAATTGTTACATAACAATTTGGATTCTTAGCATCTTACAACAGAACTATGACATTTTGTTTGAACATTAGAAAGCCCATGTTTGAATAATTTCAAAATAGATTTGGTATCACCAAAATTCACAGGATTTTTGTTGGGATGAACTGACAAGTTTTCTGTTAATTACACCTCACCATCCCATCCACCATTAGCTTAACTGCCATTGCATTTGAAAAGGTTAAAAAGCTTTAGCATGCTGACTCAAAACATATCAGGTTGGTAGGGGTAGCATCTAATTACAAGACTTAATCCCTTCTGCCTGAGGCTGCTGGTTAGAGAACAGAGTGGCTGAAACATAGGGAAAACAGCTCTTTCAGTATCAGTTTGTCAGCATATTCAACTGATTTAAGATAATGACACTGTTGTAACAAACCCCACTAGTTCAAGCTCAGTTTTCCCAGTCAGGAACTTTTCAAATGCAGGTAATAAGCAGGGCAGTAACTGCTACTGCCACTTGCTTTTTAGAATATTTTCCAGCCAAGAGTTCAGGCATAAGCAATTTGTGTTCCATTGTTCTTTGCTGCATGTTGGTGAAGTTCAGAAACCTGCTCTTCACCCACCTCCAGAATTTATCCCTTCAAGATATATATAAAGCACCTGTTCAAAAGAGCCCTGAAGTAACACTTGTATTGAGCACCAGTTTTATGCTTTCATGACAGCAAACATTGACAGATGTGCATAGAACTGCCTACAGGGTCAGAAAGACCATTCTTCTAACAGGCATTTGTTAATAATGAAAGAATAGCTGTACGTTCTCTTTTAAATATATTTCCCTGGCTTGTACAAGCAAAGATTCATGTTCCCTGCCATAGACTGGGTAGGGAGTTAATTCTCAGAGCAGCTCAGATCTAGGGAGACCTCAAATAACTTAGCATTCAAGAACGTAACCTCAAATAATTTCGTAAGAGAGTTTTCAGTTTTATTTTTACCAGATCATTTCCAAGCTGCCGATTGGATGCTTTAAATCAGGAAGTAGTAAGCACTTGTATGCAAATGCATGGAGTACAAACAAGAAAAATCAATTTCCAGTGTCTTACTCTGTTGTGCTACAATGTTGTTTGCGTAAGATTAAGGTCTCTTAATCCTAATGAGATTAGTGATGGGTCAGCCAATTCCTGTTTATGGAATTTTAATGGAGAAAAGTATAACAATTTTGACTTCATGACGGTGCACCACAGCCTATACTGCCATAAGATCTACAGAGGACTAAGCTTTTCATATATCTATTCTGTTTATTTAAATATATATTAAAATCCATAAATGTGAGATTCACCACAATCCAGTAACCTGCTAAAGGAGGCCTTCCTATATTCCTGTTCTCCAAAAAAAATTACATCAAATACTTCCTTTTCAAAAGGTGAAGGGAAGAAAGGAAATTCCAATTGTTTTTTCCAGAGCAAAATGAGAGCCTGAAAAAATAGCCAGGTTATGCTACCTTCTGTTTTGCAAAGTATCCTTTGACCAATACTGAAGGTATTGGGTCCCATCTGCCACCAGTGTTTGTCTCAGATCCTACAGCAGCCAGCAAGTTTCAGACTTTAAGAAAAAGTAATATATTGCTTGGAGAAGTTTTCTACTTCGTATAACTTAGTCCTCCAAGTGGTTGACACCTCTCGTCAGAAATCCAGCAAGATACTGAAACATTAATTCATTTCAAGAATTTGACTTCAAGCCTCAGTCTCAAGGCTCATAGCAAAGAAGCACACCAAGTCCCACAACAGAGAGAGTACTGTGGCCTGAAGCCCCCACAACTTGCTGAAAGAAAAGTGTCTTGCTGAAGTATGATTTTTCACTATTACTCAGAGCTAAACAGAGGTGCACTATAAAATTAAGCACACTCTGAAGATAAGAAGGATGTATACCTACCATAAACTGAGCTGCTTGCCTACCACTCTCTACCTAAGTATGCCTCCTTGGAGTCTTATTATGGTTCAGCTCTAAACACTGTCCCATTTATACATACTCAAGTGCAGCTATTATCTTTAAAAAATGCATTTTTTAAGACAGCTAGCATACAAAGGAAGAGAGAACAAGCATTCCATAATGCTGCCTTTCCTTCTAGATTATCTTAGTACTACCTACAGCAAGTGCACTTGATGTGTACGAAGTGTTTTCCTTCCCGGAAGGAATTATTCATCAAGAACACCAACCATCAATTTTATCTTTACAGAAAATATGAAAGAGGATAACAATCACTCATATTCCCATTCCAGTGGCTAGAAGAACTCAGAGGCAAACATAAACAGGTATCACAGGATGAGTCTCTGATCTCAAAGTACTCCAGAGCAGTCTTCCAGTACGGCAATGTAGAAGATGCTGGATCACCTCTACTCCCACATCTTCAATGTTGCCAGCATAGGGTATGACAAAACATAGGAGCTAATTGCACCTCCAAAGCCCCTTTTCTACTTGGACTGCCAGACCACCCCTGTAATGTTTGCTGTGTATGCAGTAATGTAGGAATGTAGTACTGTCAGCTGAAGTCATCTCTGACTTCCATGAAGACATTCAGGACTAACAGAAGACCGTTCTTCAAACGATGATGTACAAACTTTCTTGGGAGGAAGAAAAAAGCTTGCACCAGGAGCAAATTAGGTCGTAAATTTCACTAGCAAGACAACCAACTTCTCACTCACCTTCATCCCTAGTGGATCCCCTCTTCAGGTAACATGGAAACAAAGGCACAGAAACCCAGCCTTTCAATAAATAGGGACAATGCCTATTAAACATCTATTATCTAAAGATAATACTGAATAATCGTAGTGAGCTATTTTCAATTCTGTGAAATAATACCCTGCCACCCAGCTTGTGCTCTACTAACTCGGGCCACCAAGTCAAACTAAAGCAGCATGCCTATTAATAGATAGTCCTTGAAATCCAGTTATCAACGCTTTTGTCTCACTGTTATCAATGCAGTTGCTTCCACATTAAGTAGGCTTTCTATTTCAGAAAGCCTACTTATTGATGTCAATAAAGAAAATGAAGTAACTGTGAACAGTGAAATACTATCAATAAAGAGAAAAGGTATTTTTCTTTCATCCTTTTACTCCTAATATCCTCTCAAGTAAACACCAGCAAAAGCCAAATATTCACTATGTTAAGATAGCTCTAGTTTGCTCTAAGTAGCCTGAAGCCACGACAGCTTCTTGTATTTATTTGTCCTTACATTAAGCCAGCATCAAAAATGCTATAGAGTTAATTGAGCTATTTTTTTTTTTTCTAGAGGCAAGAATGCTAAATAACTGTAATAGGAATAACAAAAACATTTAACAATATCTTCTTGGAGTGAGAAGATGAAGCAAAGAAATGCATTCTTCATACCCTGTGGCAGTAGCACTTGACCTATGCCTGAAGACTGCTGCCTTCTAACAGGCCAGAACTGAACTCATTTACCAGCTGAAACATGGTACAAAAATGCCTTTTAAAATGAAAGGCCACACATGCACTAATCCAAAAGCAAACTGCATCACTTACCAATTCTTGCCCAAAAAAGCCTTACAGCCTAACTTCTGGTGTCTAGCCAAAGTCCACCTGAGGAGTTAAAGATTCAGAGGTAACATGCTATAGTTACAAGAACAGAGACCAAGCACAGCCTTTCCCCTACAGGTTCTCAAGACAGGTTTAAGGCAGCCCCAAGACTCCTCTGATAAAGATGTTCTAATGATTACTGGATCCATAGGAACTCCCTTATGAGCAATCCTCATTGCATATCAAAACCCTCTTAAAAAAAACAAAACCAAACCCCAACAACAAAAACCTCAAAGGAATCCACAGCAGGCAAGCAGGCTATAAGGTAGAGATAGCTCTGTTCTGGCAACTGCAGCTAAGCAGTCTGACCAAGTCTTGGGGAAAGCTGGCTTCAGCTACCACAGGGAGATCTAGAACAGCTCTAACAAAATGCAGATTTGCATCAGATGAAAATCCCGTACTGTGCATCTTCTGTCATCATTCAGCTTCAGTTTGCCCCCTCTAACTAGACTTGCCTGAAACCTGTAAGCCCTATGAATTCTTTACACAGCAGCCCTGCTCTAAACACACAGGGCAATAGCAGGTACCCTCATAACTTCAGTGCTGAGCAAGAGGCAGCAGGGAAGGAAGACAAAAAGCAGCATGCAGAATACACCACTAGCAATACTAATAGCACAGTATTCACTGTTCAGACTTGGTTAATGAACTAGGCTGCAGATAATTAATTTAATTTGTCAGAGGCAGCTTAGACCAGCCATTTGCTTGCTAGGCAGCACCTTGCAACAGCTGTGAGATGTATGGGCAGAGCTGCTTCTAGACTTAATGGAGTAAGGGGAGGGGGTCTTGTAGCTAAAAGCATCAGGTATGATCAGTAGAGCTGCTAAAATTCCTTCAGCCAATAGCAATCAGATTACAAAGACAATCCCACTGCTTTAGTAAAATGTAAGAGCACCGGGAAAACAATTTATTCGGGAAGTCAGGTTTGTTCTCATGTTGGCACACATGTGCACAGGTATTGTGGGAGCTCAGCAGAAGGAAAACACACATTAGGGAAGCCCTGTTTCTTCGAAGCATCTCATCTGTTATGCTTAGGTAAGGATGACTATTTTGCCTTGATCAGATATGGGTTGATAACAGCATTGGGGCAAATTTTAACACTTAAGAACAAAACACAGCAGACTGCAGCTCTACTGCCAACCAAACCGATGCTGGCCCCTCTACAGTTTGTGACAGATCCTACTGCAAAAGTCCAACAAATCCAACACCATGTCTTCATCTCACCACTGCCAACTTCTTTCACTGGGAAGGGCTCAGCCAGCACCAAGCCAGCCATGTCTTACTGAACCCCATTTCCTCACTAGTGCTGCTGACAGCTTAGACATCCTGAATGCTGACCTGAGGTATGGCATTGTGAGAGAATGGCCCTGCAAAGTGCAGCCCGCTTTAAAACAGTGGGGCTCCCTCAGCACCCTTGAGGGCAACTCCCAACTCACCCTTAATAAATCCCCCAAAAGTCTCATCTTTTAAATCCAAATTTGTCCAAAACAGCAACATAACATCCCCAAACCCAGAAGTCCATACTCTAGAGGATGTTAGCAGAACACCAATTTTCAGGGAGACATTTAAATACATGACCATGTGGGCATACCCTGAGCACACCCATAAACCCCACAAGACAGCTGAAACTGCCTTTACAAGGAAACATTTGATTACAAAGTAAGGAACTAGGATTTAAACAAACTCTCTTAAACCTCCGGGTCTCAAATCCATATATCCCTTTTATACACAGGGGGAACAAAGACTGATCCAGAAGCAAGTTTGATCATCAAGGACTGACTGATGGATAAGAGTCAGGCACAAAGTTCACTCCCAGCATTTCTTCAAACCACATATCTCTGCTTTATAGCAATGTCATACATCATGCAGAAGTAAGTAGGGAAGGATCACTTGGAGGAGGAAGTGACTAGGCTACTGCAGAAGCAAGGCCTAATTTTACCTCATCCTGACTCCGTTAGATGAAGTTCCTGCTAATCAGCATGGGCATATGCATCCAAGCACTCATCTTAGATACTCAGACATGCCTTTGAATTGGCATGGAGCAGATCCCATCTGCATTGCTAAGGGCTTGCACCACCAAAAGGAGCCTACCCAAGAGGGTACCCCAGCATTATACTAAAAGTTCTAAGGATTGTGTGTTAAACTAAGAGCAGCATATTATTAATCAACTACATCTTTACTATTCTGCTATTTGTGCCATTCTCCAAATGTGTTTAATACAGAACAAAGCAGATATGAAAAAGATAATGGGGCTAAAAGAAATTACAGTCCATTCTCTTCACTGAGGCAACTTTCTTTTTTTAAATAAAAATCCTTTCAAGTTGTTGATGAAGTACTTAGAAAATTAGATGGAAAACTGCAAGGTACCATTACAGAACATATCATGTACCAAGCCATGCAGGCTCATATGGGTTATGTGGCTTATTGTATTCATTAAAGGTTCACTACAACTGTTAGTGGGACTGTTAATGGAAGCATTCAGGAGAGGAAATTGGCAACCTATTCATTCTCTCTAATTGCAATATACTTTCAGCTGTCTCACGCAACATCCAAATGCCTTGCAGAAAACAGCATGTAACTGTGTAGTGTAGTAACTAATAAAATTAGTCTATTGTGTTATTTATCTTTTAGTAATTTGTCTAATTTAATACCTACTAGCTACATTGAAGTCTGACATAATGCAAGAACAAAATTAATACTGTCTTGTTAATCAGAAAGAAAATTTTAGCCTTCCTCCTTCAGAACGAGAACTGTTCAGCAATCCCACATCATGAAGGAAACACTTCATAACCATGTTAGAAGACTGCACTGAATCCCAGAACTATGAGCATAACCCACACAGACTCATCACACTGCTTCCGTGAGAGAAACAAGAAATGCCATCCCCAGTGCAGAGTGGACATCATGGAGTTGACTGTTACCAGGAGAAAGTCAATTTAATCCTCAGGGTAACTATTTTCAGAGCTCTAGGAATAACAGATACATGGCAGAGGGACTCTCCTGTCCTGTATCACCGTCACAGCCCAGGGCATGCAGAGAGGTAGCACATTCTCAGATTCATTTTCTGGCTCTGAGACATTTTCTTCCCTTTAAGGCACCTTCAAACAGGAGTAAATATGCTGGTGTGAGAATCAGCAGCTGTCCCCACCACCTGGCAGCTTCCAGAGGACTTGGAATACCAGACTGAAACCACCACCTGCCCAAGGGAAGAGTTGCAGCAAGGGGGTGGAAGAATGAATATATGCATTTCAGGTTTCTTATATTTGGACCTAGAAGGGTAGTTACTGTACTCCCAGCCTTGAGCACCAGATGAAGAATCTAGTGCAGAGCCTTTCATATTGATTACAACTGATCTGTATCACCAAGGACCACCAAAGCCAGCACACAGCTAATTATGTTTAGGGCAGCTTAACAAAGACATAGCTGCTCTAAGCTCAGAAAAGACTTGTGAACTTAATGAAAACCTTCCATGTAGGACAAGTTTATTTTCAGTGTAATGGATGTATAAACAAACCTACAAAACAGAAAATTCAACAGCAGTTCTATGTTTAACCAAGGACAAGAAAAAAAGCTGCCATCACACGCCTCTGCCTGTCCCTGTCAGGAAGAGAGCACTATTGACAAATAAGAGAGGCTTACAGGTTTGCAGTATCAGCCAGTCTTATCTCTGTTCTGCAGCCTTAGCCAGAAGACCAGACCAAGGATGAGAATAAAGCTGATTGAGCTAAAACCTCATGTGGTTTCTTCCTTTTTCCTTTGAAGCACATTATATGAAAAATATAATTATTGGTTATTTTAATGCTGCAGCCATCTGCCACTATTATGCCAAAGTCCTATACTATAAGCATAGCTGGAGATGTTTTCCCCAACAAAGTATTTTTATTTTAAAAATCCCAACCTAGTAAGCCTTCTTATGCTGGTTGCTCTTCTTCGAATAGCTATCTTGTCTGCAGCATCTGTACTGGATGAGTTTTAAAAATATTCTCTCCTCTCACCCACCACCCCCAAAGAGAGATAATAGTCTCAGTGGCTTGATCTCTAGAAGATACATTATGATGCTTTGACAGATTTTTCTGTTAATCCTATAGATCAGACCCTCAGCTGCTGCAGAGTGGTGACAGTGAATTTGATTTAGGCATAGTTGTGCTGATTGGACCCGCTGAGACTGCAACCATACAGGTCTCCTGCTAGGGTCCACACAAAGCTTGTCATTGCTAAAACATCAAATGTTTGCTTTCTATTGAATCAGGATTCAGCCTGACCTATTGCATCATTTCTGAGATTTTAAGTACATTTGTACTGTATCCATCTGTCACTTCTGAGACATTCCAGTACCTGTCTGCAATAGGCAGAGTTTTATTGCAATTGCTTCTGTAATGAGCGAAGACAAGAATCACAGACCTTTTCAATATTTAATTATCTAGTATTGCATGGGCTGCTGCAAATTTAGAGGAAATTATGTTTATGACTCATGTGCTAGTACTGGAGGAGTTTTTCATTAAAAAGTAGCCCAAGGGAGGAAAAGGAAAAAAAAGCCCAAACCAACCAACCACTGCTGAAAGCTGAATATCACCACCTGGCTGATTCAATTTCCAATGACATTGCATCCAGTCAGGTACAGTAAGCACTGGTGTTTCATTCCTAGGAAAGGCTTATCAGCTAGACTTCAGATACTGAGCCCAAAGTGGTGCTACACTCTTCAGGACAGAATTTCAGACAGTTCTAATCTATAACCATTCCTGGATTTTGTACCCATTGCTTAAGTCTTTTTGTGAAAGAGGAGACATCTTTTGAAAGAGAAATAGTCATTCTCACCCCAATATAAGTTTCACACACACCCCCCTTTTTTTTAATAAAAGATCAAAGCAAATACTTAGTTCTCTGAAATAACTATTGGTGACAAATTTTATATAGCAGTTTTTTTCTGAAAGCCTAAAAGCCTTATTTCTCTTCACTCCACAGACTATTACAAAAATTATTTGGTCACATATGAGCAGAAGTCCCCAACTAATAAGCATTAACTTGCTATACCATGTTTAGAGGTCATTAGAAATATTACTGAAACACTATTTCCACATAGCTATTCTATTTTGCTGTGAGTAGCAGAACTACTCAGTGGAGAGAAATCCCTCCCATTCAGTTTCTGTCTTAATACTGGGCTCATCATTAAAACAACAGTTCCTTGCCACTAATGAGCCTTACATCCCAAGAAATTTGAAGGAGTCTCTTGCATTAAGCAAGTAGACCTTTCATCTTTAACATAACTCCTACTATGCAGCTGTTGAGAGCCACCACTGTAGTGCTCATGTCACACAGGAACACAGAATGACAGGAAAAAATTATAAATTTATAACTGTTTCCTCTCAGGGTTTCGGTTTGGGCTATACTTTTACCAAGCAATATCTAATCACAGATAAAGGAACAAAATCATTACAACAAAAGCAGGCATAGGTCTTGCTTACTACTAGACCATTACTTCAGCTCTGAGTAAACCTTCCTATCAAGAAAACAGGCCTTCAGCTTTTCCATGTAGAAAATTGAAGATAAGGATAGTCAGTATCTATCTCAGAGCATTAGACTTGAACACATCAAAACTAAATTTTTTCAACAAGTGCAACCTTTCCTCCTTTGAAACCAGCTTACCTGACTGAAATTCAAACCTACAAGAAAGGACAAGTTTCCTAGGCGCTATAGCTTATCTTACCAAAATCTCTACAGACCTACTGCTTTTTTCCTCTTTAAAAGTCTTCCTATCTGTGTGTATTAGCTTCTCTCACCCACAAATTACGGGTCTGGGGTTCATTAGTGTAAACAGAGATGTAATAATTGTCATCAGGTAGAACCTGTTACCCAGCTAAGCCTTTTTTCTGGTGAGGAGTTATTGAGCTTGACTCATCACTATGCCACCCCGCCTCAATAAGAGCTTCTAGCTAACTTATTTTTACTGTTTCTTTTTGTCTACAGCTGTCTTTTACAGGTTATTTTTTAATTTATTTGTCACAGTATGCACGTTAAAACCTGTATAAACAATCAGAAGAAGTTACTGTAATTTTTTCTGCCTATTTTAAAGCTTAGTTCTTCTTAATGAACTTATTATTTGAGTCGTCTTTCATAGCTCCTCTTATTGTGAACTGATTTTCCATTATACATGTATATAATAGGAAAACTCCTTGAATATCTCCTCGTATCTTTTGGTGCATGAGGTAATTCTAAAGCATCTATTTCTGCTTTGACCTTAGTTTTATCTACTTGCCTTTCTTCTGTTAATCCAATTCTATTTTTGGCTACAGCCTCAGTCACAGCATAGTCTTCTACTTGAAGCACTGCCAATCTTCTTAATGTAGAACTTCCCTTCCCCCTTCTTCAGGTTGTTAAGCACTCTTCTCAAATTTTAGTCTACAAAATTGGATATATCAATTTTCTTATTAGAATTGTTTATGTCAATATAGAATCATTGTTAAATAAACAATTTAGACAATAAAAAATAATGCCAAAAACCCTACTGAAATATCGTTTATAAAATCGCCTTGTAAAAATAAACCTTTCTAAGAAATACAGGATTAAATAAAAAGTCATGTTCTGTTTACTTTGTCCAGAATATCCAGGTGGACTTAGTTTCATGAGGTCTGACACCACCAAAGCCAGATAGCAACTGTGAAGAAAAGAATGTAACTCTAATGGCTGTAAACTTAACTGACTAAAGAAATACTTTTGTATACGACCTTCTGTTTCCCAGCACCATGCAAACACTGTGTAGCTGCCTGTAATCTTCACAGTGCCCTCTGAAGTAGATAACTAAAATTATTCCCTTGCTCTGGAGACGCTGATGACAAAATACTTGGAACTGCAGTGACACTGCTGCCTTTCTCTACCTCAGTCAATTTTCTGGCTTCTGCTTAGGATACTAATATTTTATTACTGAGCACTAGCTAGTTCGTGTACTAGTTCTGATGGAAATAAAAAATATGGTTGTTTACAGTTGCTGAGTCCCAAATTAATGACAATGTACACTCCAATAGTACCATCTGCCCTGACTAGATGTGAACTGGTTCATAGAAATATAAATCTTTTCATCTCATCAGTGGGCAAAACTGTTCTGATTTGATTTGAAGCCTGTAAAAGAATGATGCAGAAATTCAGCAAGATGTTTCTGTCTGTAAACTGCTGAGTATCTTAAGAAGGGACATTAATTTTAAAAAAAGGGAGGAGGTTTCTGGTAGGAAGATCGAAGATTAACTCTTGCCCTTGGTTGTCAGGATTTCTCTATATAGAGGATGACCCTGATAAGAGAGTTTAATGTCTCTGTAAACAACAGCATTCCTAACAGGAATGGCAAGTACACACACCCCAGGAATCTGGCTGTCTAATGAACCAAAAAGTACCAAGAGGAATACTAAATTATTTAAATCCCCTGCTATTTAGCACTAACACAAAATTGCACTGTCTCAACAAGATCATATTAGATTTATTATTGCAGCTATTTTATTCCTATTTTTCTCTCTTCGGGGTTTTGGCAGAAAGCCTCAAAGAAAATGGTCTAGGTAATTAGCTGGCAGGCCAAAACTTCAGCAAAACCATCCAGTGTTGAGGGCTGCAGAATCTTGTTCTTTGCTGCCCAGTCTTACTTGATGGTGAAAGTTTAGGACTGTTGAAGTCTCTCCAACAGTCCAAGCTGGGAATATTTACTGCTCTCTCCCATGCCAAGCCAGACACAGTCCTTTGCATCTAAATGGAATTCCTACCAGAATCAACATGGCTAAGAACACTTGATTGAGATAGTGTAGAGTATGGACTCAGGGATGGAAATGGCCAGAGATTTAAAGCAAGTGCGTCTACTGTGATACAAACCAGACTTCCTGTTTTCAGTGGAGATCCTACACCTAAAGAGGCCTTCTTGGGTCTGCTGTAGGATTTAGGATTTTGCACATGTCCTATGCAATACTCTGTCACAAGACAGGGAATGGTAGTGGGGCGATGCTGTGTATGGAAGATATCGTGTTCACAGTCCCAGCTAAGAGACCCATGACAGAAGGGCTACCTGGAAGGCACTAGGGAGAGCTTCATCTGTGTTTACTGGACACTTCTAGTGACTGCACATATTACAACTCACAGTAGGAAGCTCACCTTCTCCAGAAAATGTATCTTTAATTCTCCCTATTATAGGGGCTCAGTACTATATATAAAGGCCTGAAAAAAATCTGTCGTGGTTTAATCCCAGCTGGAAAGTAAGTACCAAGCAGCTGCTCACTGCTCTATCCCAGCTGGAACCAGGACAATGTCCAATTTCACAAGATGGAATGGATCCCAAATAACTCTAAAACAATGAGTTACTTTGCACATTTGCATGTTCATTAATTAATACTTGCACTTTCCTGAAGTGTCTTAATTCGGCACCCAGACCCCGAAATTTTTTTGCTTTTTCTGTAAGAAGTGAACTCTTTCTCCTCAGATATTTCAGATCTTTCTAGCCACTCCTTTCTCTTTCTGAAGATTGATCACCCTGCTTTGTTACCCTAAGGAAGACTGGTAGGGTTTAAAAACTTTTCAAAAACAGGACAAGCAAATTTCAGATTTGTAAATAAAATCACGTTGATAGAAAACAGAGGGTATGAACTTTTCTTTTGTAATTGAAGATTGTGGGAAAACTGCAGCAAGGATCAGGGTTTCAGTTAAGGGCTGATAGTGAATGGTGCCCCCTCTTCAGGCGGCACAAGATGATGATAAATGTGGCTGGGGCAGGGAGGGAGAAGGCTAGCACTCTCTCCTCCTGTCTGTCTGCTAGGCTCTTACGAAAGCTTCTTTTTTCCCCTATGACCAGTCAGGTAAATGGCACAAGAATGGCTTCCAGATGCAGATTTGTATTAGTAAAACTCTGGGAAGAGGATTCAACTGTTAATCTGTAAAGCAGAAGTGGTGCCCTCCCCAGCCTGGGTAGCACCTGCATACCTTAATTCCCCCGTCTCTCTGTCCCTCTTCAAAACAAGGCACAGGATTGATGTCAGTGCATTTCAGTTCCATAGCCATGGGACCACTGAAGCAGTAACTATGCTGAGCCTTCCCAGTGATGCAGAAATGTTGAGTAAATGTCATCTGGATTTCAGATTCAAGCTTCCAGGTTAAATCCTGATTCCCAGCTGTGTAACTGACATGACAAATGCAGATGTAACCTCTGTATCTATTTCAGAGTTATGATGGCTGATGTTGGCTTTGCACATATGCTTTCAGCACCTTTTGTCTCCCATTTACAAATAAACAGCATCTATTAAATAAGGTGAGGTATGCTTGGAGTATTTAAAGGCACAAAAAAGCCTGGGGTACTTGTTTCATATATCCTTTGTATAAGCATTGGGTTGAATGTTCCTAGATCTCACCGGCATGGGATCTTAGAACGCCTTTACTGTGCTCTGTACGAATAGGCAGAACAGTGCTGGGTTAACGGGAGATAACACCTGAGCCCTCCTCCTGTTCAAAGTAGCAAATTAATCAAGGTGATGTTATTACAAGGAGATAAACACTTTGCTTTCACTCTTTCTGACTACCTGCTTATTTAATAAAATCAAATGAATGGGTTTGGTCATCTGCATTCAAGACATTAGGAATTAAAAATCAAGACCTTGTAGTCAGTTTCAAACAAGATGTCAGGCTGCCTTCTCTCCTTTACGGAACCTATATGCTAATCTCATTTGTGTTAATCCTGATTTCCAACACTCTAAAAGAAGGTAGGTCCATCAAACCAAACCCTTAGCTAAAACAAACTGTACATTTTGTTGGATCCATTATGAACTGATACAGTCATGGCTCTTCCATTTTAGTCCAGTGGAAGACAAGTTCTCATTTACCTTCTTTTTGCACTTATACCCCAAGGCAGGAGCTTTCAAACTGATAGTTAGAACAAGAATTAACAAAAATACCCTATGTAAGGGGGGATAGCAGTGGAAATATATTTAAAATCTGCAGTATGTCTTGTGAATCTTCATCACAACATGAGAGTATTGAGACTAATTTACTGACATTTCATGTTTGTGTTCATTTAAACTGGTTTTAGTGCTCACCACAAGGGCAAATACACCTGTAGCTGTCAGGAAATGACAGCTATGAATATCACGTACATGGATGTGATATTGTAACTATAGCAATTCTGTCACTTCTGTGAGGAGTCCAAATAGGTGGTTGGATTGGGTCACTCATTAAAATCTGCATCATGTCAGCTTTGCCTTATCACACCTTGGCTTGAAAAACAAAACTTTGCATCTTCTGTTTTCAGGCATTTTAGCTCCATTGTAGCTTTCAGTAATCACATTAAAAGTGTCCAAGAATCTAGAATTACTGCCATGTAAATACCACTCAACCAGTGGTCTGAAAGCCAGGAACATCGAAACAGGCAGGCATCTATCCATTCCTGGGGTTGGAAAGAAACTGTCCAGGAACTTTTGTAGCGGGCAGGATTCATTATGAAAAGTTGGCAATCAAAAATCTGAGAGCTTTCCTAACAAATACTGGAATAATTTCAAATAATACATTTTCAATATTGCTAATTAATTTCTTATTTTGCACTAAAAATAAAACTCCAAGCTTTGTAAAATCTATTTTTTTTTCTCAATCTTCAACAGTGTCAATGATCTTTCCCAAATTATCCTTTGAGTGTACCAGCTGAGAATTAGTTATCTAAAGCTCTCAGATGCCATGTCTTACATCCCTGCAACTGCTCCAAAAGGCTTAACTAGCTTAGCTAGAAAAGATAAGAGACTGAAAGGAAAATATTTGTGGCAAGCCACACTTAAGAGCTGCCCCAGAAGCAGAAAGATGTTGCTGCAGAGATATTCAACTGCCTTTTCAAAATCTAGTATGTTGCTCTGCTCTACCAGCTACATGTACAAGAACAGTTGCAGAAGTATTTAATGGCTCTGAGTTCCACTTTGCACTTTTTCCCTTCTAACCGTGTTTGACTCTTAATTTTAAGACCAGAAAAAGGCATCAGAACGACTTCGTGATTAACTACCCCTTAAAAGAACATGTTGGCAATCAGGGTCTACAGATACTGTTGTAACTGTATATGTAACAGATATTCTAGTATTTGTACTACTACAGACTTAATTAAATGTGCCACAATACAACACAGTACAGGAAAATAAGTCTGAAACACTCCCCTGTTACAGTAATAAAGCCAACACAGGTGCTTAGGATATTGCTTCACAAGTAGCAAATCGGCTGTCAGATTCAAAGATTATTTAAAGGCTATACTTGACAGCTCAAACAAGACTGGCCAAAGGGAAATACACCAGCCAAGAGCACCACCCTGCAGCGAGTCTACAGAGCATCACTTGACAACCTTCCAGAAGAGCAGAAACAGGTGACATAGTTGTTCATATGTCCCTCAGCAAGGCTTCACCACAATAAAAATGCCTTGTGAATGCTGATTGGAGAGTGATCCATTTTAGATGCTGACATCAGTTTTCAGATGTTCATCCAAAATACCATCTAGAGCCAATGGGAGCTATCAGCTCAAAACTTCTTGAGGAGGGAAGAAGGGTTAATGATAAGAAAAAAAAGGGAATGCTTTAGAGCAACATCACTTCTGAAGCCATAGATTTCCACGTTAAAAAAACCCCTGCAGAGTTGGCAGAGATCAAGACTGCACTCGAACCTTGTGGCAGTGGAAATGCAGTACTAAATCACTATTCTTTCTATACCCAGAGAGTTTCATTCAGGAAGTACACGCAGAAGTTTCATCATCGTGGTGATGTTCTAGGACCCTGAACAGACAAGAAAATTTCCTTGCAATCATTTTACTGTTATATATTTTAATCCTTCATGGAACTACAGTGGCATTTCTGCCTAATCACACTAGTAGGGCAGAGCTTTTAGGTCTACCCAGAAAATGAGAACACTGACTCACCCAGCACATGGAAGTATACTAAAAGCAGATACTGCTAGAGAACTAAAATCTGAAACAAAAGTCCTGTGGAGAGAGTGGCACAGAGAAGGAATAAAACAGTTTCTATAAATAGACAGTACATGTGTCTGTTTGCAATGGAGTTATGAATACTCAAGCAGCATAACATAAGAGAGTTCATATATTGGCTATACAGTAGAGTGGAATTTTTAATTTTTATTAAATACATTAATTTAATTTAACCCTAGAAACAGAAGGGTAGTTAAATATCTTATGTCCTCAATTAACTCCTAAATACCTGTATTCCTTATTATCTGAGTGGTTTGATCTTTAATGGATTTATTTATGATCTCACCTCCCCCATCACAGTAGGGAAAAAAAATGTTTCTTCTGCCACTCTACTTAGGACCTTGGTTATTTATGAAGTTGCTCCACGGTAACTGTGCATAAATCACCTTTTTCTAATTCTAAATACCTAAGCAGAGGTATTTTAAATTCCCTCCTATTCCAATGCAAACTAACTCTCACAGCCAAACAAGCTTAATTTAAGCGAAGGCAGAAGTTCAGGTTGGCCTCCAGTTAGCCCCGTCACTGTCACCACCTCACTTTACAGTCGTGCGAGATCCCACACAGCTTGAGAAGGCTCCCCTTTGTGCTACTATAGAAACACAGTAACGTAAAGCACGGGGTTTATTGTGATGAGCGCTTTGTCAAAAGGCGTAATTGTCACTGGTGTTTACATAAATAGGATCGGGCCTTTGATGTGATTGAATAAGCTGCAGATTATACTACACTACGTGCCAGTTAAACACGGATGAAACGAAATGGGAGGTCTGTAACACACCAAATTACCACCACGCAGCGTGAGTGCGTGCATGAACAAACATGGACTGCAGTAGTCTGTCTACTCAATAGTAACTTCTGCCACTAAACTGGTAGAAGTTTAGTCTTCACCTGGAAAAGTTTCTCGTCACAAAGTAGAATTTCTATGTGCCAACACTATGGTTGCAAACATTTTGCTCAATGTTTCAGTAATTCTTGGTGATGCTAATGGCCAGTTAAAGCATTTTCTGAGAAGTCCAACCCTCTGTTCAGTCCCCACTGTCACTACTCCTGCCAGGTACATTTCTCTCAGCAGAATAGAGATTTATTCTTAGTTGAACAGTTTTAATAATAGTATGTAAAGAATTTCTTAGCTCAGCACTTTGCTGACCCCCTCCATAGGGGTTGTTTGCTTAAAAATGCATCCAAGGCAACTGCTGATCCTCCTGCAAAACAGGAGGTAGGTATCCCGTGTGTAGAGGTGACGTGAGTGAGCTTCAAGGTTAAAGCTTTGTAGCCTTCACTGTGCTTCTTACACCACCTGGACCTGTCCTCCACAAAACCATATTACACCTTATTTGAAGCAGCAACAGCCAGATGTAAATCGTGCAGAGCTGATTACATATTTCACCTACAGCTCCTGTGCATTTTATATATATCTATAGGAATTATGTCTAACCTGTAAATGACTACAGATAAAATCAAAGAATCATTAAGGTTGGAAAAGACCTCCGAGATCATCAGCTCCACCCATTGACTGAATACCACCATGCCCTCTAAACCTTACAGCAAAGAGCCATGTCTACTCATTTTTGAACACTTCCAGGCATGGTGACCCAACCACTTCCCTGAGGAGCCTGTTCCAACGCTTAACCATCTTTGCTCAAAGATAAAAGCTTTGAGCAAAATACAAGTGCCTGTGTAGAGTTTTAACTGCTCTGTATGACACTTCCCAACAGTTGCAATCATGGTAATTATATCACAGCACAAAAATAGCCCAAAGAAGTTCTTACATAGACATTTCTCTGAAAAATGGAAGAGACGGATCCTTCAAAAAGAAGGGAGTAAGACTCTAAGATCAAAAACACAGCATAAACTATAAGCAAGTATTTCACAGGAAAAGTAGATGGAAAATGTATAAAAGGAGTATTGTTTCATACCATGAAAATATGTTTATATTTCAGCTCCTCATATCCTGGGAGAAGATTCTGTTACTACCTTTACACTAAAAATATTTTTCTTGCTGATGAGTATCACTGGGCAGTTGAAAAAAACCACGGTAAATAACATCGAGATCAGTTGTACCTTTAATCCATTATAACGTTGAAATTCGATTTTTCCCTAAAAATAAAAATACCATTGTATAATCACCCAATGTCTTATTGACAGTTTTTTATTTTTAGTGACTTTAAGGAGGCAGGAAGGAGAAAAACAAGTTAGTCTTTAATGTCTGTGGTTACAACAGTAAGGAGCTAGAGACTTTGAGAATAATTTAAATCTAATCAATTTAGCTCAGTTGGTACAACATTAAGCAATAAAAAGGTTTACTTGTACAAAGAAAAAAAAATCGATTAATGAGCAAATGCATAAAAAAGGAGAGCAGTGATCATCTGAGTGGCAGAAGGTGAGTCCCATCTCTAAATTCTCCTTTTCACATCACCTGCTTTTCTGGCAAGTGCTTTGTACCAGCGTTAAGCAGGTTTAAAATTCTATCAAATATACCAGTTATATTTTATACTGTATTAGCACACACTGAAGTCACACCACCAAATGCAGGAGGGTAGAAAATCTGAGACAAAAAGATATTGTTAGACCATCACAGAGGTAGTGTTCTTCTCGACTGAAGAAGAATCTCTATAAGCTACTGAAATACTTTACACAGTATGAAAATAAATCTCAGTGACCCAAACTAAAACCTAATACTTTAGATTACCAAAACTCCCTTGAAAGCGAACAAAACTAGCAAATAAACTATAAGTCTTTAAAGCAGGAAAGTTCTTCTCTTCTAAAAAGGAAAGGAGATAGAACATTTTGATACATAGATGACAAAAAACCTGCAATGGATAGAGACAGTTGCCTGACCCTAGCTACGGATGACAAAAGGGTGACCGGTTCCCCCTCCACACCACTCAGCTCAGAAAGGTCTTGAGATTTTTCAGAGCCACCACATGACCACATCTGAATTTCCTGTCAGTGGACAGTGGCTCAGTCTCCAAATGTATGCTTTTACAGCTGAGCATACACTGCCCAGAGCCCAGAGCCCCTCATGTGAAGCTGTTTGGCCCCCAGACACAGCAGGTCTGCGTATCAAGCCACAACATGCTGTGAAAAGCAGAGCTACTGCCTTTCTGTGTCCGTTCCCTGATGGAATTCAGATCATACATAGTGAGCCACATCAGCACTGATCCAGGTGACCAGGTGACCATCTGATGGCTAATGTTGACACAAGCAAGGCAGTGGAAATACACAGGAATGGGGAAGGCAGGACTTTCTCTCTGGGTGGCAGAGAGATTGGTTCTGGTTGTCCTAAGTCACCAGAGCTGGCTCTGGTGTCCTAAACCAACTACAGTCATATCCTTTAATAAGTCTGTATAGTGAGTTACACAAACCTCTGTTATGTAATTTCATAGGCATTATATATCCAACTATACTAGATATTACTCCTGTTAACCTTAAAAATATTCGAGACAGGAAACACATTGTTCCAGCACTAGGAAGTCTTAGTGCTAACCAGCAACCCCCATCTTTCTTCAAAGTATCACCTAATTTGGATTCTCCTTATGTGAAATGCAGGGAACATGTAAAAGTCTGAAACTGTGTACACATAAATCCCAGACAGAAGATCTGGGTGCCCCAAGCACCCACAGCATGACTGAGGCACAACTTAACCACCTAGATATGTGTCTTGGTTGAGGTGGACATAAAACACACACTTGCCATAATCCAAAGTCGAGAGGGACAGAAAGTTTTTTTATTTTCTCTACTGCTATTTTTATACCCTTTTACAATTGCTGTGGCTTATTGAGATTGGCTGCTTAGCAAACAATAACAAGGCTGTTTAACAAACAAAGACCATTCAGGTAATAAAACAATTAGCTATACAAGCAAAAGTATAGTTGCTACATATTATCCACATCTTCTTCCTGGTACAGTCTCAATGTACCATAACAAGGACATGCTCTCCTTGTGTCCAGAACATCTTCTCTCATTGATTATCTTCTTGGCCTTCTCTGTGGGTTTCACTGAAGCTGCAAAATTTTCACTGTAAAACTCTCACGGGTAAATTCTGACTGGTTTCCAGTCTGACTCTGTGAGGCCCCCAGACCAGCTGTCAGCCTCATCAGGTCCCCCTTTTAGTTTTTGTATTACAAAGGCAGTGTTTATTGACTTTTGCAGGGCCCTTTGCAAAGAAGACAATAAACACGGCACAATGAGCAGGATGCAAAAAATGACCAATAGGATCAGGCATCCAATTTTCAGTAGATTTTTGATCCATCCTGCAATTTGCTCATTGCCAAACAAACTAGTAAGCCAATCGGATTCTGATTCTTCACGCAATTTTGACACACTTGTTTGTAATTCCTTAATGTGGGCATGAATAGATTTGGAATGATCAGACAAATTTATACAACACATTCTATCGAAATTTTCGCACCCATGTCCATGTGCTAACAACAAAAAATCTATGGCAGCTCTATTTTGCAGTGTAGCATGCCTTACTGAACCAACATTTGTTAATAGTCTGGATAAAGCAAGCAAAGTAGCATTAGTTTGCCGAGCTAACCAGCATCCTAACTTGTTTAACTGTCCCAATGCTTTAGCAGATGCTACTTGTGGAGAAAAGAAGGAAACAGCCCATTGGGTACCTGGTGGCCAAAATTTGGTGTTGTCATTACAATCAGGGGCAAATGCATGGATGCTGCGTTTTCCCCTTCGTGGTTTATGCTGTAAAATCATAGATGTGTTAGGTGTTAACAGTGAGAGTCGTCTTAAACTGCAAGGACCTCCCTTGATGTGTGATGGAATCGCAGCCCATGCTCGGTCTCCGCAAATAAAAAGCACCCCTGGTGGCAAAGCCAGAGGAACAGTAGTAGAGTGTGAGCTATGTGGTGAACTGTAATTGCACCAGGCACTTTCATTTGCAAATATGGGTTGGTTAGGAGAAACATCCCATACTTTGGACTGATTAGATCCAGAGTAATTAAACTTAACACAAAGGTCCATTTTCACAGATCCTAAAAGCTCTATTTCTTGTGGCTCAGACGTTGGGGGAAGGTATGAAACCCTTTGATCCCAAGCATCAGCGTGATTGCGTGATTGTAAAAGCTTGCTGTCTTAGGCTTTGGCCAGTCATCTGTTGGCAAGGCGACAAGGCAGGTAGAAAAAGGATTGTCAGGAGTAGCAGTGGCTAAGCACAGAGTATCTTGCCCTGTTGCGTTGGCCAGGGTAACTCACACATTGGTTCTCGGCTGACTAACAGGCCAAGCAGAAACAGCAGGCTCTAAGCTCAGTAAAACTGACAAGTACCATATTGACACCTGCATTTTTCTGTTACTTGTTGCCATTTGCACTCCAGTACATCCCAATGCAAGCCAATACCCCTTGATCACATGGATAATACAGTGTAACACAGTCCTTCTTGGTCACTGGTGCTCGATGCTCTCTCTCTGGTCGGAGATAGCTTGAACTATGCTGCCAAGGTTATCCTCAGGAGCTGGCTGAAGAGGCGGTGGGATATTCTGCTGCAAATTAGGACGCACACACTGGTCTGTGAGGCCCCCAGACCAGCTGTCAGCCTCGTCATAGATCCACAAGTATAATTGTGGATTGTGGTTGACCAAGCACTGGAGATACTCAAGAACTGTCTGGACACAATCCTATGCAATGTGCTCTAGGATGACCCTGCTTGAGCAGGAAGGTTGGATCCTCTGTTGTCTCTTCCAACCCATCCTGTGTGATTCTGTGATTTCCAAAAGCTGAAGCATAACTCCTTATGTATGCCACACTGAAGCTAAACATTCTCCAAGTGCCAAGCATCCAGTATCTGAAGGGAACCTAGGTTTGGATTCCAAATGCTAAGTCACAGAAAGATCTGCCAAACTGCAGCTCTGGGAAAGGAGCCTCCCTATCACAGGACAGGGCTTCAGATCGGACTGCAGAAGTGGACACAACCCCTAACACTGGAAAGTGGAATCTGCTTAACTGCAACTGTTTCATCTGAACAGCTTAGGCTGAAGATAAGTAGAGCTGGTAATATGCTAAATCCTACCCTGAAACCTTACCATTTCCTCTGAGCAGGCATTACACACCTCTTTACTCAGCATCCCGCTTATTTCAGCAGCTATGCAGAAGTCCCTGAAGTTCTGTCCTTGCTACCAAGCAGTGAGACCAAACAGGGAAATGTTACTAGAGTGACCAGGTTGTGCAGAGGAGCTGAAGGGAAGGTGGCTTTCTCCTTTCAGCTAGCTCTAGCCTGGTTCTGTGAGCTGAACAGCCATGAGTGGCTGGAGGACATCTTCAAGTGCATCATCATCCAAAAGCAATCCAGCAAATGCTCTCCAAGGTGCCCTGAGATTTAACTCAAAGCAGAGCTGATCAGGAAATGTGCACATTTCTCATTGAAACAAAAAGTGCTACAGCAGCATTATACTACTTTTACTCACCACAGAGACTGTACTAGGCACCTAAACATTTTGCACAGGAACGGGTGTGTGTAAGTCACTGGCAATGTCACTGATGCTTCATCTACGCCCAAGTAGAACATACCAGAGCTGAAATCTGAATGCACCTTGGTCCTAAAGAAGTCGGTGTAAGTCCTTTGGGAGCAAAATTCTACCTCCAAAGTATTCTACTTCTGTCTATATTTTTATGAACTAGTTGGAAAACAGTTTCCTAAATGAACCTCTGAAGAAACCTTGTTCATTTGCCTCTCCGCAGGCTCACCGCAGTGCCTGATGCTCTCCCCACCCCTGATCACGGGACAGTGGCCCCTGACCGGCCTGGTGGGGTGGGGGGCACCCCTGTCTCCCCTGCACCGGCAGTACTGCCCTCTAAACAGAAGAAATTTTCCCGTCAAAAACTACTTGAACCAAGAGAACAGAGGGGGACGCCTTGCCCCCTCCGGGCTGTTCACGCCGCGGGGTGAGGGTGCCGGGGGCCCTGGGGGTCGCGGTGGGAGGGATGGGAGGTGCGGCAGCGCCGGGCCGGCTGGGGCGCGGGGAGCAGCGCCGGGCCGGCTCTGCAGGCGGGGGCGCGGTGCCCTTGGGGCCGCGGGAGCGGGCGGGCAG
>VZTI01003856.1:740021-761764 GCA_013397865.1 Struthidea cinerea | reverse complement strand
GGGCTGCGGGGGCGGGCGAGGCGCTGAGCCCTGGCCGGGCCCGGAGCTGCCCTGCCGGGGAGCCGCTCACGGCTCCGTGCGCCCGCTGTGAGCCCTTGCGTAAGGTGCCATGAAGTCGGGGCCTGCGTTTGGTGGGGGGTTTTGAGGTGTCTGTCTGGAACTAGTATTTTACTAGACATTTTAGGCGCATGAAGCATCCCAAGAAAACCCCCGCTGGGATCAGGATCCCTAACCGGGCTTTGTTCCGGTTACAAGGGCATCTTTCATCACTATGGCATGCTGCCAGCGTCATCACAAAAGATATCGTTCCTTCTCAAAATGTCCGGTAAATCGAGGATAAAAAAAGAAATAGAGGAAAGATTAATCAATGTAACACTTACAGCACATCACCTTTCTGTGCAAAACATTTGCGACTATGAGAATTTAACTGCTAAGGACAGGCAAAGAGGGAATGTAATTTAATAGGAAAAAAAATAGCTAAGACATCACCTCTCAGTCTTTACAGATGCTGATCTTAATCACGCATAGCTAGCAGCAGTTGCCACATCTTAAGGGGTTGCTTTCTCTATCAGGTGAGCTTCGATGTAGAATGGTTTAAGTGAGGCAGAATCACCACAGGACGAGGATATATTGAGTTTTGGGAAGATCTACTGCATAAGAAATGGTCCCCCTATCTAAATGTCTTTGACAAACATCCCCAGGTCTGTATCTAAACTCCTTGACCGTACAGAGTTGGGTAGCACACGATGGGTAATTTGGGTGTTATTTCAAAGATCATAAATAATGCCAAACCTATGAATCTCACTGTACTTGTCTTGCTGTATGTGTCCTCACATATAGTACAGAAAGTGATACTTTCCAGCTACAACTGCACAAAATGTTGGAATAGAAATATTGTCGACAAACCACTTTGCACTTCCTAAACTCAGAGTAGTCCAGAACTCTGGCATTTTACACTGATTGAACTGAATGCATCATAGCCCACTGGAGATGTGTGCTTTGGGACCAGACTGCTGGCCACAGATATTTCTTGCCTGTGAGAAGCTTTTACTCATGGATTTTATCACTCTGGGAGAAGTGGCCCAAGAGCTTTTGTGAGTGAAATCATCCAGTAAGGGCAATGCCCAGTGCTGGCATTCCTGCATGCCTTTCCCATTTTAAGACCATGACATGGAGCTGGTTATATTCATGAATATCATTTTCTCCCTCAGCTTGCTCTTTCTCCTCTCCACAAATTATTATCTGTTGTGGTCAGTATCTTTGTACCAGGAGGAATTGCCTGGGGAACAGGGAACCACTTCACATATACTGTTAGCTAGTAGACAAACTAAAGTGAAGTTCCCTTTGGGTTCGAGCTGTCAGCTCAAAGTCAAAGAAAGTGCTCCCAAAAAAGGACCAAAAAATGAATGACAGCTCCTGGATTCATGTTTACTTTTTCATCAGAAATTAGCCTTCAGGTGAACTGTGTTTACAGTACATGTAAAGTATTGTGGACTGTGAGCCGTCAGCCCTGTCAGCCTGAGAGCCCATGTGGCTACTGAGTGCTCTCGTTCCTTCACTTGCACTGCACTTACTTTCACCTCTGCGCACTCAGTGTTCTCGAAGAGTGCTCCAGCTAGAACACCATCTGCCTTGCAGCTACCAGGACTACTCACTCACTTAAACTTGACTGCTTGAGTGCCTCAGGGAGATTTAATTACCCAGCCCACATCTCAACAAGCCTGAGCTGTATCCCCATGGAAGGCACTCCCTGAGCATTAATAACCAGGCATTTCAATAAAGCTTACTGGCATGGAAGAAACAAAACACATCTTTGCCCCTGCTCAGACTGAGGGCCTCAGAGGAGACCTGCCTGCAAAATCTGTCTCAAGTCACAAGTTGATATAATCATACACTGCAGTCTAACAGGAAGCTGAGGGGAGCAAGTAGACTGCAAAAATGTCCAAGGAAACCAAGTGTGCAGGATAATCTCGGTAACTGAGAAAGAACCTGAGTCTTGCTCAGCAGGCTTAAGAGTAGGGCCTGCAGGAAAACTTTAGTGTGCAGTCCAGAGCAGTTGGTTGTGTTTCTGAAAGCTCACGTTCATTAGTAGCCAGCTGACAAGCTGTGGGTTAGCCCTGAGCTTTGAGGAAAGAAACAGCTCATTCCGCTGTGCAGGACTCACCTTTGTCATTTCGTTATGCAATGCCTGTCTTTTTCATCGTGCTGATGTGCACTAAATTGTGTATTATCGGACCATGAGTCATGGCAGTATTATTCCCTGGGGTCTGTCATAATGGCTCCATGGTTTGAATGATGTACTGAAAAAAAAAGCAGTTGGTATTTTTCAAATTACAATGTGCTCACTTTTCTAGTATTTATAGCAATGTACTTTCAAAGAGCTCAGTATGCATAATAATTATTTCAATGTAATAAATAAAGCAAAGGCAGGAAGAATGGTCCTGTAGTTAATGTGCCAGACTGGGAGACAGGATATCTTTATTCTATTTTTGACTGTGCCAGATGCTGTCTGGGACCTTAGAGAGATTGTTAAGCCCAAATTTCCAAAAAGATGCATCCTCTGCTCCAATTACTAATGTTATACACAGAGATTCGTTCTGGGAAAAAAAAAAGGAAAGAAACACGTGTTACTCAGAATTTATTAGCGTAGTGGAAAACGTAACAGTCTAATCAAAGGTGAGAGCTAATTATTACCGAAAAAGAAAGAAAAACAGAAAGAAATTAAAGAATGCTACTACTACTTCTGAAATAAAAAAATCAGAAATAATAAACCATTTTGGTTTTTTGTAGACACACTCTTCCTGTCTCCCTTTCTTTTGGTATGGTGCTTACCCTTCCACTGCCCCTCTGGGACCAATGGTCGACAGTGCTGGCCTTTGTAAAGCAGTGGGTGTCGGGGCTGCAGATGGTCATTGGTGTCTTCCCAACAAATTCTTTGCCAAAAAAAGCAAAGAACTGTTATTTTTTAAAAAAATATTTTTTATTAAAATATTTTTGTGTGGTTTTTAAAATGCCTTCACACCTTGCTCTTTATCCATTTGTCTACTGCTCCACTTCACATCCAATTGTATTATATGGGATGCCATTTATGCATGTTACATACTTGTTCTTTGTGTAATCCCTCAACTCTCTGTCCACTTCCCAGGTCTGCACTGCTTTAGCTGACTACTGATGAACTCTTTGTAGCCCCAAGTTCTCCAGTGCCAAGGCTGTGCTCCTTTGAGTGTCCTGGGAGACCACTCTCAGGGGACTCTCCTGTCATATCAGGCCTGTATTCCTCTGTATATTATTATGTTATGCATCATTATGTTAGTTATAAAAGATGTTATACATCATTATGTTAGTTATAAATATCTCATTCTCCACAGTAGAACTTCGTGTCACTTGTAGGTGCTAAAAAGTTAGAAGCGGAGAAATTCTTCAGCTTTTTCTCTTCTGTGAGAAGCCTGTCTTTCTCATGCAAACTATTTTAAACAAGGTCACAGTTTTATAAACTTCTTGCACCTGCAGGCTGTTTTGCAAGATTGTTATGGTTTTAACTTCGAAAATATTTTGGAATAGGTATCTTAGGACTTGGCCAATCCTCTCAAGGGTTGGATGGCCGAGGAACCAATTACCTATTGCCACTCAACACACTTCTGTGATCTATCCTATAAAAGTAGTTGGAAAATTATTAAAGCGCTTCCACTTGTTCATACGCCTGGACTCTATGTCATTTTCTTTACCCATCTCAGATGTGAAAGCGACAGTCACTCTCCATGTAAAAGCCTCAATGGGGCCATACAAAGTTAAACAAAAGTAAAACAGTTAGACATAGCCACCTACCCATTAGAGACATCGCTGTTGCAACTAAGAAAGCCACAGACAGGTCAATAAAAGCTCAGGCAAAATGAGGTTCAGTCCTGAGGCCTTGCAAAGTCAGTACTAAGCCTGTGGCCTCCTGCCAGCAGTGGTGGTATTAGGCTACAGGATGAGAGTAATTGCATGCAAGTTCTGCTAGTCTAACTCTGCTCGTCTTAAAAAAAAAAAAAAAAAAAAAGAAAAACAACAAAATAGACTCTTTTGGTCTTAAACCAAATCTTTGTGCTGTGGTGCTTTGCCCTCGTTTACATGCACAGGATCAAAATGAGCATGATGCAGATAATATGCTGAGTTACAGGGGAGGTGTCTGTCACTCATCATGACATTTTTTAAAAGGTCAAAAAAAAACGTCAAGAAGTCAGGACTTGCTGTTTCTAGATTGATAGAGAAAGTGTGCTTGGCACCATTCATCTTAGGAAAATAAGTGAAATAACTTAAGGATCTTCTTTGCAGAGATGCTGGTATCTATAGACAGATACAGGATGCGACCATAAATATGTGAACATGTGGCAATGCATGCATGGCCCACCCGAAATCTCTTGAAGGAGCTGGAGTCTCCTATACTTCATAGAGCAGAAGGGGCTCAACAATAACACTCCTCTTACAGTTAACCATACCCACAGATTTAACTTGAAGGTGGAAAAAAAATGTGATGAATTGCACATTCAGTGGGTGCATGGGAGAGGGGTGGGGGGGAGGGGAAGGGTGAACCATTCCCTGTAAATGCAGTGGGAGAAAAAGGACTAAAAATTTGGAAATGTAGGCATCTTGATTGTTTACATGCCATTCAGGTTTTCCAGATTTTTGAATAAAGACACATGTAAATAAAATTACTATGAGTACAATAATCATATTGATATGTTGGAAACTGAAATTTATACTCCTTTTATAGCAGGAGAGGATCTGTGATTTGCCTGAAAATTACTGAAAAACTTAAAAATACTGAACCCATTCTATTTTGGCACTCGTGACAATAAATAAAGAAAATAGTGAAACTGAATAAAGAAAAATAATGTATTGTCGCTGTGACATAACGAGAACGGTGAGTAACAACACAAGCCAAGTTCAGGAAGAAAGTGCTTGTTTAATTAATTATAATTTGATTTATATAACTTGATTCCCAAAGATGACAGGAGGTCATTAGATCTTGGACCAGCCACCCCCTGTCTCATTGGCTAAAGCTCACAACACCTGCTTCAAAATATTATTTCACTGTGTACCATAACAACTCTGAAAAACAGATCACAGGTGCACAGATAAAAATCTAGTTTACAAAAACCCGGAGCAGTGTTTTTCATAGCTTTCATGAGAACCACAGAGCTCTCACAGAATGCTGCAGAAAGCTGAAAAATTTCTCTGCCAAAGCTTTTCAGCATCCACAATGTATTTTTTCTAGTATACTCAAGACTAAGAACTTGTTATGACAACTACTTCATACCTGCAAGTTAGTTCAGGAGACAAACATCAGCATTATTACTTTACCAGAATAACTCCAAAATTTTATGGTTTTAAAGACATATTTGAAATGCAGTAAGCTAAATTGGAACAAGTAATTTTTATTCCATGACAACGGCGTCAACAGAAAGAATTTGTCAGGCTGGAAATTGATGGAAAGCTCTGTGTAGAATAACCCTTACAAATGCTTTGCACAGGAAAGACATATGGTACAGTAGACCATAGTTTAGACCTTGGCTTACATGGAGCTAAGTTAGTAATTAGCTAGTAATGGAGAAAAATAATGTATTCTTAAGCAAAGAAGAATAATACTGAAGAAATTAAAAGTTTAATGAAGAAATCGTAGAATCATAAAATGGCTTGGGTTGGAAGGGACCTTACAGATCATCTCGTCCCAACCCCCTGCCATGGGCAGAGACACCTTCCACTAGACCAGGTTGCTCAGAACCCTGTCCAACCTGGCCTTGAACACTTCCAGGGGTGGGGCATCCACAGCTTCTCTGGGGAACCTGTTCCAGTGCCTCACCACCATCACAGTGAAGAATTTCTTCCCAATATCTAATCTAAACCTGCCCTCTGTCAGTTATTCCCCCTTGCCCTGCCACTCCATGCCCTTGTAACAAGTCCCTCCCCAGCTCTCTGGTCAGCCCCCTTCAGGTACTGGAAGGTGCTATAAGGTCTCCCTGGAGCCTTCTCTTCTCCAGGCTGAACAGCCCTCTCAGCCTGTCTTCATAGGAAACCTTTAAGATGAGATTGATTCCCAGAATGTAAATAGTTCTCAAAATGCATGAGGTGCATTTTCATTATTTTGATTCACTTCCTTGTCCCACAGCTAGGTTGCTGGCTAATATGAGTCCAATATTCTCTGGCTTTGTAATCAATGAGACTGGTGCAACGGGAATCCAAGGCGGGCATAAAATACTGCCATACTGATTTGGTGGCACTCACTTTGTACAGTTGTAAACAAATGCAGAAAAGCAAAAGTTAGACCCAAGGAGATGTGCTCAGAAAGACTGAAAAGAAGCTTGAGAGAATGGACACACTTGTTAAGGTAAACTATAGTCTAGAGCAAGTGTGTAAATATTCTGAAATATGTTTTGAACCAACTACTATGGCCGAGGCACCATATGATTAGAAATAATGGAGTTCAGTATATAGTTTATCTGTGACTTAGACTTTGCTTAAAATATTTTGATACCAAAAAAGCCATCAAGTGCTGTGTACAACACAGAGTAAGTGAAAAAAAAAGGAAGCTCTTTGCTGGGAAGGTGGTGAGGCACTGGAACAGGTTGCCCAGAGAAGTTGTGGATGCCCCGTCCCTGGAGGTGTTCAGGGCCAGGTTGGAATGGGGCTCTGAGCAACTTGTCTAGTGGAAGGGGCCCTGCCCATGGCAAGGGGGGTTGGATTTAAGGGGCCCTTTCCAACCCAAAGCATTCTATGCATACCCTAGAGACCAGCACTCACAGCTCTGCTTGTTTGCAGTGTTTTGACAGACTAGGATAAAAGGGTCATTGCTGATGCCCGAGGTGGCCACCTAAAACAGAGACTAGACAAGAATAAGAGAAATATAGTAGGTATTTTTTTGAAGGGCCTTCGAAGGTACACCCTGGGCAGTCAAAAGGCTACACCCAAGATGGACCCTGGGTCACGGGTTCTTCACATTTTTGTAAGCTTGGTTCATTTGCGTATTAGGGTTAATTCTCCAATTATAACCTCAGTTAATGATGACCCCAAGTTTGCCCCTCTCTTCAGGAGCTTTTAGTTGACACATTTTGGGGCCTTGAAGAGCAAACCTAGAGAGGGTTTGTTACGTCTAACCATCATGAGAGAACAGCAGCTAACAGGCCACACAAAACTTCGGAGTTACACACTAAGCAGTACAGGATTTGAAAAATATAAAAGTTAAAACCTAAGGCATCACTGCTCTCTGCCCTGCCGCTGTTCAGGAAACACGCCCAGCTCGTGCCCTGCTAACTGAGGTTTCTTGCTTCACTGGGAGCCATTCCTGCAGGCTGGAAATCTGCTTCTTGGACACCCGTCTCCAGGGAGCTTACAGAGAGGCAATGTCATCATCCGCACTTCCCCAGGGCGGAGGAGGCAGAGGGAGCGGCGGTGGCTTCCGTCGGGGCATCTGGAGAAACAGTGCTGCGACGGGATGTCCTGAGCGCAGGCTGGCCGTGTCTCTGCCCTGGGGAAGGCCGTGTTCCCCACACAGGATCGTGGGAGCGGCTGCAGCACCTCGGAGAGCTCCCGGGGCCGGGCCGCGCCCGGAGGCGCCGCCTCCTCCGTCCCGCCGGTGCCGCGAGTCGAACAGCGGCCACCGCGCTTGGCTGCCGGCTTCCCGCGGCGTTATTTCAAATCGAGCCGATTCATTTTGTTTCGGGACTAGCATTCACTTAAGGTCCCGTTAGTATTTCCACACCCAGGGAAACAAAGGCCGCGGGTGCCATGTCCAAGGAGCTTCTGCCCTGCTCCCCCTCCCAGGGCAGCGCCGGTCCCGCGGAGCGCGAAGGGAAGCCGGTTTTCCCCCATCCTGCGTTTTTCCTCCCTCTTAGGGGAAGCTGGGGCTCGGCGGAAGGAGCAGCTTGTCTCCCCTCGCCTCCCGGGTTCCCGCTGTGTAGAGTCCCAGGGAAGCTGACTTTAGTCGCACCCCACTCCCTGCTCAAGCTACTCTATCATATGAGAAACGCTCAGGAAGTCTCGGCCTTGACAAACTGCACCTGGACTAAGCTCCTCTCCAGCTTATCAGACACACTGTCTGTTGCCAGGAAATAGTGTTGTCTAATGAGCACTTGTTTTTAACAATCAGCCTTGGAAACTTATTTTTCTTGCCCGACTAACAACCCAAGTGGAATAATATTTCTGTTGACGAGCCTTCAAAGAAAGTTACCGACTCAAATTGTGGCCAGTATGAAAAATAATTATGACTAAACCTCACTCTCTTACAACCCTGTGGACAGTGGTCCAAAGGGAGATCCTTTTGAGCTCTCTGTTCCCAGAAGATAAGGGGCTGATGGGTATGTCTCAAATATCAATGACTGGATGGCTGTGGAGCCAGCCAAGGACTGTTAGTAATAACAGACAAGAATTGTTGGCAATAACCAAGGACTATTGGTACTAACACACTGTGAGAAAGAAGAAGTTGTGGCTGGAGAAGGGGGGCCAGGTGGAGATAGGGCAGTACTTTTCTGTGAGAAAGATCCACAACACAGTACAGCAGAGCACGGGAATGATTCGCAGGAAGTCGACATGGTCTGTAAGGTGGGATTGGGACCACCAAAGATTCCCGTAGTCCTCCGACCCATTTCCAGAAAGGCCAAAAAGAACAGACTGCATGATAATTAATTAACATGGAAAATGAGAAACCAGTCTTTGGGGTGGAGAAACTTGTCAATAAAAAGGTACTCCCAAGCCCAGGTGGTGCCCCTAGAGCCCGGACATACCATCAGGTGGACTGACTCAGCTGGATCACCGCTTATCAGCTGGATTGATGCTGAAATGAGGGCTGATGATGCCTTTTCATCTCTCTTTTCCTCTTTCTCTCTTTTTCTCTTTTCCTTTTTAAGATTAATCTTTCCCTTTTTAGTTAACCTCTTTAATTTCCCTCTTCCCTCCCACCCTGCCACTTTATCCAAAACCCACTGCCATGCGCCTAATTTTTCTTTTCCCTTCACCCTACGCCTCTACCCAAAATCCAGTGCCATGGGTATATACAGCAGGTCTGGAACTAACATACCAATTTCCACATCAAGTGTGTAATTTGCTAATAAAACTCTCTGTTTGTGGACCCTCGGACTTTTGTCGCTCCTTTCGACCAAATGAGCATTTTCGAAGCTGAAGTGCTCCCTTCCCCTTAAGGGAGGGTTGTCACACGGTGCCCTGTTGCAGGTCACCTTCCCCTTCAGAGGCAGGGCTGTGCTCCCAGACGCACCGCCAAGCCACCACTTGCTCCTTGTTGTCTGGCGCCCTCTCCTGCTGTGAGACACTTCTTCTTGGAAAGCCGAAGGTTTCATCCGAATTCAGCTGGTCCACGCAGCGCACAGGAATGCGCCATGGGCTGCTGTGGGACCCTGTGCACTGGGGCTCTGCATGGGCTTTTGCTCTCACCGTGCTTCTGTCCCAAACAGTCCGGGTTATTCAAGCTGTTCTGCCTTTCCCAATTCTACCACCACCATAGTGAGAAGGAATCTCATCGCGGTACTTTCTGGGAGTTTGGATGCCTCAAATTGCATTACTCACATCTCACCACGTAGATCACAGAGAAAGGAGCTATAACCTGATTCATGTCAGAGCACAGTGGATGCAGGGGAATAATGAGTGACTGAAATCAGCTGTGAGGCCGGAATAATAGTTTGAGATTCATGTAACAAGAAAAAAAAAAATGGAGTCTGTACTTGGAGATGCCTTAAAATGAAGGGGGAGAAGGGCTAAATTTTAGAGACCTTTTGCTGAAATAATATGATTCTTTACTCTCACTGTGTATATTCAAGTTAACTGTTACACATATGCAGATTAACATCACTGTATGCTCATACACATACTGGCAATTCCTACTCTTTCCGTGTTTATATGTATGCTGTTAACATTGAACAAACGGAATAAACTGTATGCAAAATGCCTTTAAGAACACAGTAAAAGAAATAGTACCAGCAGCCAAAGTGCTCTATTCATGCATTACTCACTCAGAAAAGGGCAAGACCTCTGTATTAAAATAGCAACATGATATGCTTTCTTGGGCACGCATGCCTGAAGGTAAAGGGTGAGCCATTATTAATGTAGCTGAAATGTGTGTGAACTGCAAAAATGGCTCACAGGCTCTGTAAGGTATGTCAGATGCTCAGCACTGTAGAACTGGTGCTGTGCAAGGAAATATATCACAGTGGAACTGGCCTAGTTGAAGTCTTGGTACTACTGATGAGATGGAAATGTTCAACATAAAATTCAAGTGTTTTTACTGGAAGGACAAGCAAAATACTTTATCTGTCCCACTTTACTCAGGACAAGAACCCCAATTGCAGGTTATAAATGCCTGAAGTTAGGCCTTCAAAAGGACTGCTTAAAATAATGGGACAAAGTGATCCCACATATCCCATTTTAGCTGTTCAACCTGTAAAAGAAAATCAAAGCTGTATTTGTTTTGTTTTAGTGTGTATATGTTTCATTTTTGCACTTCAGGCAATTTACATTACACTAAAGAAAAATTTAATGCTGGAATAAACACCTTCTGGAGTAAGTGTGAATGCCAAGGAGCAATGTGCACTGAGTATCTAGTGAACCTGCTCCAGGTCTCTTTCAGACTAGTCAAAGTCTAGTGGTAAGCCCAGAGGAAAAAAAGAAATGGAAGAAATTTTGCTTTGAGGTGCCTCATGTGTCCAAAAGGTGGGCTAACCCCATTCCCACTGTAAACATGAGCAGGCTGAGGGAAGTCTGCAGTGTGCTGGGCAGCGCTTGCCTGTTGATGCTTTCTGCGTGCAGGCTGAAATCAGATTAGCTGCAGAGGATCTCAGGAGAGCTAATTATATTTTTAATTTTAAAGACTCATCTCTGAGTGCTGCACTGTCAACATGGCAGTGTCTTTTGTTCTGAATGCTGCTCTGACCACAGCTGGGTATGCACAGCTCCACAGTTACAACCATGGTATATGACTGGATAACAATAATCCTGAGCTTTCTGACATTTGCCCCCTCTCTCCCTTGAAATCCTGCAGACTGCACTGATCTATGGTCAGTGCATTCAAAAGGAGAGTCAGGTCTCAAAGCCTTTTCAGGAACTGGTAAATCCTACAACCCACAATCAAATTAATGTCAGTGTCTCTTTTTAGGGGTAGATATTGAAAGAAAGGAAACTGGCAAGAATACATAGTATTTTTTGTGAAACAATAATCCAGAGATCTTCTGGACTGTTTGTCTGAAGAAGATCCCACCTGCCTGTTTTTCTGAACAGGTGGTCTATAGCAGACAGCTACCACAACGGTGACCATGCTGGTCTGCCTACTACTCGTGACCTGGCTCTCAGCTGGCTCCTCATCCATCCTGAGACAGAGCTCACACATTCCTGCTGCTCTCACCCCAAAGGGCAGATCCTCCCCATGGCTGTTCTTCCTAAAGAGCCTGTATCCATCCATCCATTGCAGCACTCCAGCTGTGTGAGCTATCCCACTAGGTCTCTGTGATCCTGATGAGATCAGAGCCTTTGAACTGCAAACAGACCTGATTCCTCCTGCTTCTTCCCCACGCTTTCTGCAGACCAGCACTTGAGATGCTGATTTCTTAGAGAAAGTAAAGTATCTGCCCCACCATACTGGCCTGTAGAGCCTGCTTTATTTGTGTGAACAGACCGGGAGTGAGTCCACTGCAACTCTCTTCTGTTAAGAGGTTTCTCCTGCCTACATCACCTTGCACATTCTTGATTACCAGCTTGGCCCACCACTTCCTCAAGTGATTGGAGGATGTCCTGCCCCTCTCCACATCATTCCCAACTGGCCTGGTGGTCAGGTTGGTTGGGCTCTGGTAAGTCACTCAGTAGTTACCACATGACGGCACAGGCTTACTTCAGCAGGAGCTTGGGCATGGGGAAGTGGCATCTGCTTTTAAAAGCAGAACAGTTATTTGCCATCAAGGCAAAAGCATGAAGTGGCAGGACATAACCTGCTATCATTTATTGTTTCCTTTTAAGTTTCCAAATTTGCACATGTTGCTAATTGTTGTGTGTTATTTGGCAACACGGGAATCCACTTCTATGTCATATATTATTAAAGAAGAGACTACAAGAGAGACATACAGGGCCGTAATATCAGCTAGAAAGCCATTGATAGCATCACACAGGTAAGAAATATAAAAACCTATTTAATTCAGCCTGATATTTCTCCTATATCTTTGCAGGGGTATTGTTCAAGGCAGCTCTCTGGGTCATTTTCCACATTAAGGCTTTCTAATGGATCTGGATTAGTGCTACCAGTTGAACTCAGTATTTCATTTTAAATAAACTTACTTGTAAAAATTCTGCCCACATTTTTCTATTTATTTCCATATAAATAAATTACTTTTCTTAATGTCATCAAAGGACAAGGCAAAGAAAGTGTTTGGAGGGTGGGGGTGGCAGAGAACTGAAATTTTATCACAGAAATGGAGGTAACAGAAGCCAATACCGAACTGAATCACTAAGATTTAATTGGTCCCATCAACACAATTTCTTGGGAAAGCTGAATAACAAATTACATGCTTCTCCAATGGAGGGGAAACACTTGACAACTCTCATGTGGCAGGACACAAGTATAGTAGTGGAGGCTTCATGTTTCTTATCCCATAGCCTACAATTTCTACAGAAAGCTTTCACTGTACTTTGGGATGTTCTGCTCCACAGCTCAGTTAAACAAACATACCTCATCATAGATGATCTCATCTTGAACCATGCACCCAATTGTGCTCTTGCAGCAAAATCCCACTTGAATGAAAGAAGGCACGAGGAACCTCCCTTTACCTCTAGTGCATTAGTGTAGCAGTTGTAAGGATTAAAGCTAAAATTGACCTTGAAGAACCTGACTAGCAAGGCAAGAGTGAGCCAAAGGCAGGTTTCTACATATGTGTCTTTTCGATCAGGCAGATTTCAAATATAGAAGAAAGTCATAAAGAAACAAGGAAGCAATGGAAGGCATATATATATTTATATACTGCCAGCCTCAGGAGCTAACAGAAGTAACAGAAAAAAAAAGTTAAAAAGTAAGCTAGCTCTGATAATCACATTTAAATCTCCTCACTCTTTATTGCAGCTAAGGAAGCACTCAAGGGAGGGGTCAACAATGTTTGCAGTAATTAACAGCACAAATTACATCAGAAGAGATCTTAATCATATCCTTAAATCATCTAAATCTCATAATAGTTTCTTAGAACTACTTTTAGGAATGAAAAAAAGTCCTTCTGTGGAATTTAGGACACAAGTTTTTCACTTACAGAACTGATGTAGACATCTAATAGCCCACACGGGATTTTATAGCTACCCTTGAAGGATGCCATGAGCAGATGTTCTAACTGAAGCACCTGGCTCAGGAGCACATTTGTCAAGGCCACTATCTGCAGGCAGAGAAAGTCAGTAGCCCATCAAGTACTCTTTCTACTGCTCAGAATATACACACACCAGATAATTGCACAATTCTGCCTTTCTCTAGGGACTGAGGTGCAGGTTGCTCAGAAGATGAGCTTTGTAACATTCAGGTTCTCCCAGAAAGCCCTGGAGTGCTTTGTGCTGGGATTTTATGTACCATAACAACTAACAGGCCAGGAAGAGAGCTGGAGAAAAGTGGGGAAAGAATAAAGTGAAAATTGAGACTGTACATCAAGAACAGTGAGTCTTCTTATCAATCTACAGGATATGGCTCAACAGTAATTCACACAAAGCCTCAATTATTTAACTTGCAACTTTATTTCGGTGTAAGTCATTGGTATAAAGTTTAATATCTAATTATACAGATACTGGGGACTTTCAGGGAAGCTTATTTGTCCTTTTTAGTGTCTTTTGCCATTTGGTCCTCAGGCATGTTTCAAGAGGACTAATACTATATGTGTACCTTAAATTTCTGTACAAAAGCACTTCAAGTCTTTGTTTTGTTCTTCTGAGTAGGATGCCCAAAACATGCATATTATAGACAATATCATGGTCAAGGAAATGTTTCCCCTCTTTAAACTAAGGCAGTTAAAACCCCAGGAATATCAGTTGAGTAATTCGGAAGAGTAAAAAGGCTTCCTCAGTGCTCATTTATTCTTTGAGCAAGTAAGACACACCCTCTTGGAATTACCAGATTTGATTGCTGTCTGCATTGAAAAGACAAAGATTGTCAAAGACAGCATTTAATTATGTACATCTTATAATGCCACTAACTCATCCACTTCTGAATAAGAACTCGTCAACGTTAAGAACTGTGTAAACCCACATGCAAAAAATTGCCATAGAATTTTTTAAATAGAACCAAATTGGCAAGTTTTTGGAAAGGATATTTCCATGTTTTAAAAAAAAAGTCTATTAAAATGAGCACTTCGAGTAACTTAAATATCTTTAGCAAACATGTCCAGCAAGAGACTCTCTGTAAAAGAAATTGTTCTTAGAACAAAAAGCTAACAAATGGCTATTTAGCCACTAATTTTTCAACACAGTGGTGGGTCTGTGTGAAACAATTTGTAATCTAAATAAAGTGAGTCCATTACAATGTTAAAAAACATACATTAAGCAGGACTGATTAACTATTGCATTTCTGTATTTACAAAAGTGCTTAGCATAACAAAATTACCTAAAAAAATATAAACTTTACCAATATCATTTGGTTCTATGTGTGCTCCTAGACTTGCACTTGGAAAAAATAGTATTTACATTGTTAGATTTAGATAAGTTTCCTATCATTTTAAAAGAAATTTAACAAAACTCCCTCCCAAATGGACCCCTATCTAAGTCAATGCATTTCATCTGGCTCATTACAAACAGAGGAGGAGCAAATCCTTAAGTGCTGAGCAGTACAAACAATTCTAGCCATTATCTGTGGCATTAGACCCCAAAACTGGCTGCCGACAAATTGGGCAAGTGGAATTTTCAGAAAGCCAGCGATCAATACAATGAATATGAAACTCATGCGTACAAGGTAACTGCCTTAGTTTATTCCCTGTTGCATATTCATTAATGCAAACACTGCACGTTTTACTCCGTTCGTTTTCAGTGTGAATATCCCCATAGTTCCGTGTAGAAAGATTGTCAATCTGCTCTTTGGTTAAACCTCTTAAACGGTCATCATCATCATCTTCATTCAGCAGGAAGAAGTGGGCAAGTCGAAGGATGGGCAGTGTTCCGTTCTCCACTAGGTTGTTTGCATCTTGAGACTGCCCGTTATCTTGGTTCTCATGATTGCGCCCAGAGCGTTGACCACCACCCCTCTGTCCATTTCTTCCCCTGCTGCCTTCCACTGCATGTCCATTCCTAGATGAAACCTCACTTGGGTCACTGCTGTTTGCTGAGCTTGAGTTATTCTGTGCATCTGCTAAGTGATGACTGCCTCTTTGTACTTCTGAATTAGATTCAGTTTCCATTAAAGAACTCAGTTCTCCAAAGCCTGTCATTATCTGTCTAAGGATTGATCGAAGAGCCACTGATGAAGGTTCCCCAAGCCCAGTTTCTGAAATCCGACGAAGAGGTATCCGTATAGTGCTAACGTAGGTCCGAATACCCGCGCGTTCTGATCGTGATATCGTGCGCCGAAATCCCCCACTGTCACTTTCAAAGGTAACGGTGTTTTCTGACATTCCTACTCTAGAACGAGTTCTACTGGCAATGCTGTCCCGGTCTCTGTTTTCTCCAGGACGAATTCTTCTCACCTGAAGATCTAGTGTAATTGTCGGATGCCTTCTGACAGCAGCTACTGGCCTACTAGATTCTTCCTCTTCCAGAGTTATTCCTAAGGATGGGGCTACAATAGAAGGCTGGGGACCCTGAGTGTTACCTCTTGCTTGCTCTTCAGTAGGCTGTGGAGGAGCCTGAGCTGTTTGTCTCCTACTTCTGTTGGCCTGCTGTGCATTTCTACCCTGCCTCTGACCACGTTCCTCAGAAGGAGCAGTATCACCTTGCCTTTGCAGTGGGGAGCGGCTTCGACTACTTAAGGTAGACCTCAGCCGCAAAATTTCTAGTCTTTGGTTTGTATTCATCCGGACATTAGTTCTAGCTCTACCCCTTCTAACTCCTGCAGAAGTACCTCTTTCTGGCGTATTTCTTGGTTCACCAGCAGCCACAGAATTATTTCGTGTAGTATTATTTGTCTGGCCTGTCAGCTCCCTTGTTCTACTCCTGAGCCTCCGTGAAACCGCATGAGAGACTATTTCTGACCTTAGTGCCATGGCACGTCTTAAAAGCCTGGTCCTTGCAGCTTCGTTGTTTGCCTCTCTCGCAGCCATGCTCCTTGTTCGTGGGGCTACTGAACTGGGAACTAGCTGACGTCTTCTTTCTACGTACAGTCTGGTAGCATCTATATCAACGTACTCCTCCCCAGCTGTTTCAAAACTATTATGATCATGATTTATATTGATTTCAAGACTAAAGCGAAACTCCCCACTGTTTGGATTTGTTCGACTCACAGCTCTCCAAGTTTGGTTCCCACTCTGTCCACTGCGAGTGGCATTTCCCGTGCGACGAAATGTGTTAAGCCATTCAAGCAAAGAGTCGCCGTTTGAGTTTTCCCCAAGAACTTCAGAATCTGAGAGAAACAAAGAATTGCAAACATTCATACAACTGCTTGCTCTGCATACTACAATGCACTCCAAATCCTCTATTCCAAATCCTCTTCACTTGCTGGGCTCCGACTTCAGACACGATACAGTAGCAGGGCACCTACCTTGCTATGCTAATGTACAAAAATACACTCTATGTCTATGAAAAAATGTCAGCAAAACTCACCAGTTCAACCTAGAATTTTTGTCTCACCAGCAGACTCACAGAGAAATTAATATGCCCAGATGGCCTCTACTGAGCCAGTGTTCAGATTCAGGTGGTCCAAAGACACTTGTATTTGTCCAATACCTGCCCCTTGCTGAAGTTATCAGTTAGGGAATAACTTGACAACTCATTTTGATACAGCAGGGAAAAGAATAATAAGTCTTGTCTTCTTTCAGAAAACATTTTAAAAATTGTTTCCTATAAGCAGTAGAATAAATGATCACAGAATCATTAAGGTTGGAAGGGACATCTGAAGATAATCTAGACCCTGCCAAAGCAGGGTCACCTAGAGCAGCTTACACAGGAATGTGTCCAGGTGGGATGCACGGTTTGAACAGATTTTCTCCTTTTGTGCAAATATACTCTTTTCCTATTACAATAGCCACAGCTCCATTTTCAAACCTCCACCAACTACAAGCTCAGGAACAGATACAAGTGTTGTGGTTACAGCTAACTATGTGCATAAAGCAGGCCAATTGTCATGACCACAGTGAAGATTTTCCCTTGAAGGGATCAGATTAAGTTCTCCCTACTCCATCATCTCTCTATGTCCAAGAAACCTCCAAGAACTCTGGTATCTTAATTTCTGAGCTGCCAGTTCCTCTCCTAAATCTGACCAGAACTGGCCAAATGATTAAGCCAGTATTTCTGGGGAATTGAAGACAGACAGTGCATAAAACACAAGCCTCACTTGACTAAAACAAATGGAAATGAAACAACAAAAATGGCAAAACAGTGGAGAGATTAACTGTTCTCCAAATAACTTCTTTTCCAACTGCTCTAATACATGACAAAAACCTCTAAGAACTGAAAAATTAGTATTTTTTGTGCTATTACACTTGCTAGCAAAGGAAAATGAGGGAAAAAGGAGCAAGTAATTCGTGATTAACATAAACAAGTTTTCATCAAGTATTTCAAGTTTGGTTTGGTAGCATTAGGAAATCTCTCTTACTTTTAAACAATACCCAGGGGCACATTGAAAAAAAAAAGCAAGAGAAATGACTCTCTCTTAAATATCTTTACAGAACTGTATTTATGCACCACATACTATGTGTCTACATATATGAAGAATGTTTACCTCCAACAGTTCTACCTTCACCTTCTCTGTTATCCAGATCAGACTGTGATGTCAGACGCTCCTTAGCTCCCTCCAAACGTTGCTGCAACTCTTCTGCTGTTATTTCTCCTGAATTAATTTACATTTTGATAACAGTTAGACAAGACACTATTACTGCCTCAACACAGCCGTGCAGAAATAACATTTTCTATCTTGAATGAAAATCTTGAGAAGACAGATAAAAACCCATGAAACCAGAAAGAAAACAGCACTAATGTGAGATTATAATGCGGATATCAGAGGAAGTAGGTAATGGGGTGGAAGAAAAACGTGCTGAATGTGTCAAGAGTATGCCAGCTTCCAGTAACAATTCAGAGGCCCCCAAAATTGCCACATATCAACAGATAAACTTTAATGTACCAAATGTTAATTATCTGGGTTTGGACATTCAAATGCAGCATCTTTGTATACAGGTAAAGCGTTATACTGTTGTTCCATACGGAGGTTTTTTTCCTTTCTACAAAGCCACAGAAGTCAGGCTGCTTGAGTCACACCACACGTGGTGCCTAACAGCAGGAGTGTTACTCCACCTTAGGCCTCTTCTACTGAAGGTATGCACATCTTACCAGGAGTGCCAAGCAGGTTTCGGTCCCTCATTAACCTGTAGTCCTCCTCGTTGAGTTCGTTAATGAACTGGTAATAGGCCTCCTCCCTGCTGAGGCGCTCCAGCTGCCGCTGTCTCTCACCTTCGCCGTGGCTGCGCTCTCGTGAAGGCGCCTGCTCATTGCCATTTCCTGCACGGTGTCGGGAGCGATCCATAATGATAATGCCAAGATGTCCTGGACAAAACCAGAAGATTAGACTGCACAGGAATTAACAGGAAGAATCTGCCTAATTTACAGTAAAACGTTACCAGCATTTTCAAATGAATTAGTTTATTAATAGCTAAAGATGATTAAGGTGAACCAAGCTCCATGTTATTTGCCAAGACACCAGTGTAGTTTATTATGCAAATACATAAATACTTCTAGCTTGCTGAAAAATAGTTTCAAGCCCCCTTCCTCACTGAAAGGGCACATTGGTTGGTATGGCAACTTTAAAATAAAAATGTAATGACAGATTATTTTTTTTAGCTAAATAAGGATATTCTAGAAAGTTAAAGGAATGAACATAAAATTTATGTCCTTTCTCCCACGTAAAAAACAACAGCAATGTGAGTATTTCAAAAGCTGAAGTACAGTTAAAAACATGATTCTCTTATTATTGGACTGCAATTACCCAGTGTAAACTTGTGACAACCCCAACATAAGACTATATTTAGTATTTCCATCAGTAATATCTCCCACATAGCATACAGCCTACAGATTTATTTTTGGTGGAATGACTCTTCTGACATTCTTACGTTATTTGCATATTTTCCTTGCATTCTCTAATCCAAGGATTAGCTAGCAAAGGGATACCCATCTCCAGAAAATGGGTGTAAAAGGGATGGGCCGTACTTTAGCCACAGTTCTTCATCACTTACCAAATATTGAACCAGTGGGACCACACTATTAGAAGGCAAGAATAACCTTCCAGTGTCAAAGAGGCATCATCTCCATTGATTTCTGTGTCATTACCACCTCTCTCTGGTTAGGAATCAATCCGGGGCCAATCGGCGCTCAGACCACTCCTCAACTTTTCTATTTTCTGAAGGAAACCTGTTCTTCCACTCTCTATTTGAAAGAGGATAAAGTGTCCTTTCAATTCAGCTGCCTGTTTAACAAAAGCCATCTGTAATACCTGCTGAGGCAGACACCTGACAAAAGAGACCACTTCTCTAAAGAGATCATCAGCTAAAAAGCTCAGATCACACTGCACCATTCTGCCTGCACGCGGGTAAATGCCGTTCTTTTTTGTTTGTTTGCATTTTGTCAATTCACACACACGTAAAAGTCACTTCAAGTTTAAATTACGGGGAAAACCCAGAAAACAGCATTCTAAGCACACTCCTGATCAATAATTAGTCTTCACAGGACAGGTGATGAGACAACAAACAGACCAAACCAACTGACTATTAGAAATACAGTAAAAAAAAAGCAAATCTTTATCAGTACTGCAAACAGATACAAAAAGTGAGAAAATGTATTTGTCAACAGCAGAAGCTGGCATACATTTAATATACCTTTCTTACGTTCTTTGTGGGATCCATTCTGATGTATCCTTGGTTTCATTATTTCCACACCTCATATTACTTCCCCCCACCAGCCCCTGCCCCAGGTAACTGCACTTCTAAACACTTCTTCCAAATCAATCATCTTCCTCCTGTGTCCAACGCTACATTTTGATACATTAAAATCTTCTCTCCCAGCTCTAACTCAAAAGAAATTAAATCTGAGTATCTTCTCTTCAAGACACTTTCTATTCCCGTATTTTTTTTTTTTTAATCACTGTTGCCCTCTTGGCTCAGCCTCACAAGCTGTAGATAACTGCTGACTTCGATTTCCCACAAGGGCTATGTTCTAATCAGGTCACTTCTCATATCACGCTTCTTAACACAAATTTCTCATCCAGCTCTTCCTCTTACTACCCCCGTTTCCTCATAACAAAAGCAGTTCCCACCCAACCCCCCAGCCAGCACGATCATTACCTTGACTACACCCATCATGACTATTACCAGGAAAATCCCCAGTCCATACTGCACTGAACACTGAAGTGCCTCTCTCCCAGGTGACTTACAACTTGACACAGGCGCATGGGGGAGGGGGGCGAAAGAGGATTGATAAAATTAGTTCAGTTTCACTTGAGGTTGTTATTTAGACAAACGCCTTAAAACAACCTGTGGCTGCTGGCTCGACAATGACCATACTAAGTTAACCGACTGCCCAGGTACATCACTGTATTGCTGCACAGGAGAAAAATGCGATATATAGTCTTAAGAAGTCCACCACATGTAGTCCCCCTCAATCAAAATATAAAGTGTTGTTCGAAAGAGAGGTTCTTTAGTTTTCGGTTATCATCCACAGAAAATCTGGAGATCTCTTTGATTTTGCAGGTAGTTAAGGAAAAAAAATACTCTTTTGTTGACAACTGTATGGTAGGATGATTAGTCACACTCCTTAAATGACTCACTTAGAAACAGTAAGAAGTGTGAAGTGCTCAGTTGTCCCATCTGTTTAACATAACTCCATGGATGACAACTACTATCCCTATTTATCAAATGCCATCAAAACTAAGTACTTTGACACCTAAAATATTTTAGAGTTGTGAAAGTTGAAGAGTATTAACTGCATCAAAAATGAGGTACTTTGCACTAGAATATTTCAGAGTATTTAGAAGTTGAAGGGTATTAACTACGAAGATGCAAAAAACTAAAATCGAAATCCAGTTATGACTCGGATTACTCTTCGTTTGCAAAGAGATAGGGGCCACGTGCCAACAGCTTACGTTTTCTAGAATTTTCAACCTAATACTTACTCCATTACTTCTTCATTCATGGTTACTCTGGACTATTCTTTAAGGTTTGCGACTATTTTTTAATATCTACGTTATGCTTTTAGGTTTTAGCCTGTTTCCCTGAAGTACTATCCCCGGTTCAATTAGGTACTCATTTTCTGAAAGACTACCACCTGATTGCAAGGTGACTACGGAGTTAAACTGAGGAAGCCTCCCCGAGCCAGAGGGCTGTTTAGCATTTCTGTCACACCACAGCCTCCAGGCAGGATTATCTCACCGACTTCGGGAATAAAAAAAATTTTAAAAAATAAAAACAACCCCCAAACCAAACCCAGAAACCCCCACGCACGAAGCCTGGGGAAGGAGGCGGGAAGGAGAGAAAAAGGGAGAGTCAGGAGGTAACGAAGACACAGCCCCCGGGACACCCAGAGCGACTCAAGCCGAGGGCCTGAGACTGGCCGCCCACCCCACC
>VZTI01003856.1:656358-732064 GCA_013397865.1 Struthidea cinerea | reverse complement strand
TGACCGGGGAGCGCGAGCGGGTGGAGGACCTCTTCGAGTACGAGGGCTGCAAGGTGGGCAGGGGCACCTACGGGCACGTCTACAAAGCCAAGCGCAAGGACGGGTGAGTGAGCGAGCGGCGCGGCTCCCCACGGGACCCCCGGCCCGCCCGCGCCCTCCTGCCCCGCAGGCTCGTGTGCCCCCCCGCTCCCCGCGTTAATGCCGTCCTTTCTCCGGATGAGCCCATCCCCGCCCGGTGAGCCTCGCGTTATCCCGGCCGGCCGGCCGGCGCCTGGTTCCCCGTGGGTCACGCCGAGCGTCCCCAGTCCCTTAGCGCAGTGCCGGAGTCGTGTTTCGGTGCTGGTGGGCTTGGAGAAACAAATTTTGTGCCCGAGGAAAGCCCTTCCCTTAATGGATTCTCGTTGTGAGTAAATCAGTGGCCGCTTACACTGTTCAGCCTGACCATCAGCTTCATATAACGTTTTTTTGTTGTTGTTTGTTGCGGTTTTTTAACAATGCCTTTTTAAAATATGATTTATTACTTGTAGTCACCATTTTGGGTCGTCTTGCTGGCTGCTTCTCGTTCCTTTGGGGCTTTAGAATGCTTTAAACCATCTTTTGTGTATGACCAGTTCTCGGTATAGACCTGAGTAAGTGAATTTCTTGGCATAAACGTTTTAAAGAAAGACCTAATGAAACTGTCATTTAGGTTTCCCTCGTCCGTGACACGGCATCACTTGCTGAACAGCGGAACAATAGGAAGTAGGGAGCAGGAGAAACAGGAGAGGCACGGGTTGTTCCTGTAGCAGGTCCTGAATTTTCAATTACATCTAGTCTTTCTGTTAAGTAAAACACCGCAGTGGTGCTCTGTGTGCTGTCGTTCAAATAAGGTGCATTTTAAAAGTCTGGCTATTTTTACATTGAATAAATAAATTTTTAAAGCAGGCGGTGGTCAGTCATGGCCAAAATACGATCTGGTTGTGTTTACATAAGCTTTTGATTCTAGAAGGAAGTGCTCTGGCTATTACCTAGAGAACAGTTGTAATAGATATGGTTGCACCTTGTCTTGTCTGTGTCTTACAACACATGCTGATATTAATTGCAGTTACTTCAGCCTGGATTTTGTTTGATGGTAGGAGTCGGGTAACTACCTTTTTGCACAGCTTTTATATTTGGATCTTCCAACTGTTCATAGGAAAAATTCTTTATCTTGCATGAATTCTTTCTATTCTGGGAGGGCAAGAGGAAGAAAACAGTTCTACGTGTGATAAGCTGTTCCCCTCAAGTCTCCTTGTACGTCAGTACCAACGCTGCTGATACAGCCAGCCCTGGTTTCTGTGCTCATACAGAGATCTGTAATGCGAAAAATAAATCGAGGTACTGAAAGATACGGCTACATTTCTAATGTTTATGTCAGGCTCTTTGCAGCTGTTCTGCATGTTGGACTGCAGCAACGTGTAGGGAATTCAGTACGTCGAACTGCTGAAGCATTTTTAGTGAAATCATCGGTGTGCCTGATGTTGTTTTAGAGAGAGTGTTTAAAAATGCTAGTGGTAGTGCCATTTTGAGAAATTTCAGGAAAAAAAATGGAATTGTTTGCTTTAAAAATGGATAGTTACTCAAAGGTGGTTTTACAGTAGGATGTACGTGGTTTTAAATCCTCACTCTTGTTGGTGAGTGGGGAAATCAAGGTATGGTATTTGATTAAAATTTGGGGGGAGAAAAAGATAAGCAGTGTATATTGTCTCCTTTTTTCTTTGCTGTGTTGTTCATTTAGTGCCTTGTTTCCCATCCCTTTCCATAATACTTCTCATTTGCCTTTCTGATTTCTGAAAACTTTTTCTTCTAAATATGCTGTGTAATTGCCCTTGGACAGTCACTAAAATATGTAAAATAGAAACATCCATAGATGCTTTTGTAGCTTGTAACATATTTGTACATATGTGATCTTAAATTACAAGGGTGGAATTAGGATTGGAGGTTTCATTTACATCCCTTTATCCAGAGGGAATCAATTAAATCGAAGAAGTGAATGTGTAATAGCATTTAGTTTTCCTGAAGCTATGGTAACGTATGGATGGATGTTATGTCTTGTGGTGGGGAGTACCTGCAACAGAGTTCGGTATTTGTATATTAGTACATGGATATATTGAAAAAATATTCTTGCATTGTTTTAGTGTTCCTCAAATGGTAAGTAGTGATGGGTCGGTCATTTTTTTAGTTGTTTCTAGTATCTATACAGCTCAAACCTTTTTTATATTTCCCGTGAGCTTGCAAGTGTTCTTTAAACTTTGTTACATGATTCTAATTCTTAGCTTAAATAGCACAAATCTTTTAAGATACACATGGTAATTTTTAGAGTGCTTTGAAGAGTGGGCTGCAGGACTGCAAACATTTTGTTAACAATACTGGTTCAGCTTTTTCTTAAATGACATCTAGTATGGATGTCTAAGGGATAGAAGGATCACAAAAAAGAACTAAATTTTAGTAATTCGATTTGTGCAAATGTATCTTCTAAGGCCCTTTGTGATAAAACCCAGTTCAAGAATACTAGGAGCAGTGTCCGTAGTACAACTGCAGTCTTTACCTCCTTTTTTTTTTTTACTGCTTTACAGGTTTTACTGCTGCCTCTGAGGTGCAGTAAGGCAGTTGAAGACTAGATAGCAGCTGTGTATCCTAGTTCTAGGAAGTTAATTGCATCATTGGAACTACACAGGAATGTTTTGGAGGACAGTTTTTCAGGAATCTTGGAGTGAGAATCCTTCTAATGAGGGAGAGAAGTCCTGTAGTATGTGCGCTCGTGACCGGATGAGGGTGTAACCAGGGTTTCATGCCTTGCTCCAAGAAAAAAGCCTTGAAGTGCCCTTTGCCACAAGGTGAGGCTTGGGGTCTCTACTGGTCTGTCTCCGAGGATCACCAGGTACGGCTCCATGGCTGTTTCTCAGATATTAGCTGCCACGCTTGACCCAACTGAACACCAAATCAGCTGAGTAACAATGTCAGCCATCATAACTGAGCTCTGTCTGGTGCACTGCCTGCAGCAAAATGGTATTTTCAAGTTCTTATTTTAATCCCTTTTATTTTAGGTTTGTGGTCTGCCTATGTGGTTGAATCTTCCTGGCTTTTTATTGAGTGGTGGTGCATCAGTGCAGTACCTGCAGTGGGCTCTAAAACCTGCTTCGAACAAAGTCTGTGGATTGATGGGGTTTATTTTTATAGCAGAAAGGTGTACAAGGAGGCATTTGACTCTAATGGCAGACACTGGGAAGGAAACGCAGGCATGACATGTTGAGCATCAGTCTTCAGATACAGGAACTGTTGCCCGTCTCTAGTGTTAGTGGGATAGTTTACTCTTTTTTTTTGTCCAGAAAATGTCAGTTATTTCCTGCATAAAAGCTGCTTTGCGTGCTCCCTCAGGAATGCTGTTCAACCCAGATATTAAACCTACCTATTTGATTTATGCTGGACTTGGAAAATATGCCAGCAGTTTTTGTTTGGTGCACGAACATGCAGATTTATTGGTTTTTACTTTTTTTCTCTTCTTCGAAGCTCACTAGGAGCTGAATTCCAGGTATGGGCAGAGTGAGGTGGCAGGATGCTGGGGGCTCTCATGCAAGCCTGGCTGCCCAGCTTGTGCAGCACACGAGGTACAGCCCCTCCTGTGGCTGGCCCCATGTGCTGAGGTCAAAGCAATGTGCCCAGGTTTAGTGGGATTGGTTTTCCACTGCTTTCTTTGCTCTCCTCTCCCTTTTTATGATACAGCCACAGTCAGAAATCTGAGCAAGAAGCCTGTTCTGTGGAGCAAAGCTGACTGTTTCAGTGGCAATTTGGAGTGTTTCCAAATAATCATTTTTCCTGTTTATTGGATGTGGTTTGGATGAGAATAAGAAACTATTGAATGTCCCTATTAGACAGTAGCTAACTTTTTAATTACAGCAGCAAAAAAATTATATAATTGAAGGTCTTGAACTATAGAAATGTCCCCTAGTGCTTTACTGAAAGCTTTTCCTAATCTCTTGGAAAGAGACTTGAGTGATGTGGTCCCAAACACAAGTGGAATTGGAATTTTTTTGTTTTTGTAATTTCAGCTTCTACAGTTCTGTGTTGGAAGTATTGCTGTAGGTGGGGGAACAGACTGTTTAATTTGAACTTACTGGCACGTTGTGATTGGCATTATGAAAATACATCTTGCATGCTTCAAACAGTCAAATCTAATCTACTTTTTTTTCCCTTGAGGGTCTGTATATTTTTCCTTGAGGGTGTGTGAGTTGTAAAAGGAGCGAAATGGTGGAAATCTAGTAGATGTCCAGTAAGTTATTGGGTTGCTTAATCTTTAATATGACATATCATAGTTTCTACGTATCAGTTAAAAGAAAATAGCAAGAATTTTGATTCTCTCTCCAAAACTCTTGTACAAAGAGAAACTGAAGGGATGAGGAATATTTATCTTGGAAAATAGAGAAGGCAGAACTGTTTAAGTTACATAAAATAATGAATGGATTGGGTAACGTGCAAGATTCTTGTGCTATTCTTGTTTCACAGCATTTGAAGATGGATGACGTGAAATGTTTTTGGAAAACATAAAGAAAATATTTTAATGCAGTGTAGATAAACTGCATAACCTGTTGTCAAAGGGAGGAGATAAGAGCATAGTGTCTGTTCTGTAATGTTATCGAAAACAGTCACTTGTGACTGTTGTAGCTGTAGAAGTTAAGCTGCTTGCTCAGAGATCAGGCCAAGCTCTGTGATGCATGCAGAAGAGTCTGCTTCTGTTTACTTCAGGAATTCTGAGTTTTGGTGGATGTTTGTTTGTTTGTTTGTTTGTTTTTACGCTAAACCACTTTCTGGCCCTTCATAACGTGGTTAGCAGATTAGTTCCAATTTGTCTGTGTTTGTGGGTATTTATTGATTGAGTTACGTCAGATAAGTGATCACTTATTTCGTCAAGGTCTATATCAAACTGATATTTAGTGAGAGGTACATAGAGTTTAGGAGTAATAGATGTAATAGACAGGTAGATGTAATGAGTCAGAATTTTACTTGGCAAGGAGTGAAACAGCTGGACTGGACTTGGAGCTTCTTGATTAATTCTGTATCGTGCCTTTACAGGAGTTATATCATGGTGGTCATGCTATTAGTTTTCACTAGGAATTTCCAAACATCTCTTGTCTTCTCGCAGTTTAATAGACGTGAGGGTGGTGTTTTTGTTGTTGTTTTTGGCTGAATGTTTGTGTGTTGATTTCAACTGTTTTGACCCGAAGCAGTTGGTGGAGATTTGCAGGCAGGTGGTGAGAGCCGCAGAGCCGGCATGCGAGCCTTTGGCTTCTGTCAGCAACGGTGTGGAATTTCTAAATGCCACAGACTTTATTTATGTACGTAATATGTGGTATTATCTTCTTAAAATATATGCCCTGAGTCTCTTTTGGATCCTTCACCATAGTAGTTACAAAGTTCCTAATTAAACTATATCTACATAATGAGGTAGGCATGCTGTATTGCATAAAGTCTTGTGCTCTTACATTTTTCTGGTCAACCACACTTTTAACTGTCTTCCATCTTCTTCCTTCCCTTCTCACCCAGTTACATGGCTCCAGGCTTTATAGGTTTTTAAGGTCATGCCGTTGAGCGAGTCCTGCTGTGGCCTTTGGACTTTATTTGGTGTGATCTTTTGTTATATTGTCACAGATGTGTTGATTTGTTTTCATACCCTGCAGCAAAGGTGAGTTAGTGTTTCATTCCTACCTGAAGCCTATGACAAGTACAGAGAAGAGGCTGTGAAAGTAGTGTTGCAAAACAACAAAGAAAAATGCCAAAGGTCTCAATGTAGTTTGATTCTGGATTTATAAATTACAGTCATATATGTAAATGATGGGGGCATGTACTGCTGTACATGATTTCCCATGAGAGAATAGGGGATAGTTTTTGAGGTTGCTGATTATACAGAAGGTACATGTTGTCAAAGAACACTGCTTTTGGCCAAATGACATTGAGGTAGTATGTTTACTCTAGATCGTGGGTATTCTTTGATTTTTCTATTTTAAAAGTATTTTCAAAGGATTTTTTTTGTTTGGTTGTTAAAAATAACCAACCACAAAACAATGGCAATGACATTTATTACCACTGGAATCTGAAGAGCTGTAATTTGCAGACTTCTGTAGCAGAAACAGAAAAATATCTTGATTCTTACGAATAGACTTTAAGTCTGGCTGAAATTTGAAAACTACAGATGAAACCTAATGACAGTAGAGCGGCTTAGATTTGTGTATGGCGGGGTTGTACCGACAGTGTGCAGCAACAACCAACATGCCAATACACACTTCACAAGACCTTCAAATTACAGCCCAGATACGTCCATTTTGTCATTAAAAGGTGATTGTTGTGCCACCATATCAAGATGGTTGTAAAAATCTGGCTCTTTATTGAACTTTACTGACTTACAAGCCATTCACTGGTGTGCCTGAAGTACTCATAGAAGCAGATCGTTCTGAATAGCCAGTTAATATCGAGATGTTTCCGTCTCTCACCAGAATAATTTTCCATGGACAAGTAGCAGGACAATGAAAAGCAGGACATGAATTGCAAAGGTCTGAGTAGCAGCACCTTCTAACAAAATACTGATTTGATTTGGTTATTTTTCATTTGTCTGTCAGCTTTCTTTGAAACACAATTCCTTCTACTATGGATCCTTATCCTTGTGGAGTTGTGATTATGTGGGGTGGAGACTGGGCCGCTGTGTTTAGATGAACTGAGGATGTGAGGCAGTGCACAGGCTGCTGGTGTGGACTGTGTCTTCCCACCTCTGCTGTGGTTAATACTGTCATGTGCAGCTCTGGTTCCAGAAGAGTGTAGTTGCCTTTTGTATTTAGATTTAGACATAAAATTAGTTTAGTGAGAAGAAAGCAAAATCATGGGTGTTGGTCTTAACAACTGACAACTAGTATCTTTTTTTCAGCAGAGATCATGGGCTCCAGCCCCAAAAGGAGATACTTCATGCATCTCACAGAATCTCCTTTGTTCTGTGCTGACCAAGAGTGCTGTCTTTGGTCTATGCCATTTGCCCATTGTGCTAGTTTTTTTGTCTTATGATAAAATGTTTGCCATGTCTATATTTTTGCCATACAGCCTGTTTTGAAGGTTGCCTCTAGCTCTTAGTTCCAGAGGATAAGCCTTTCATTTTGAAGTGTCATATTAATCTGAATTTTTCTACAAGAGTCTGTAATGGGAGTGATAGGTAGACTTCCTTCTGTCTTCCTTTCGTGACTCCTTTGGAAGCAGCAAAGATGTGATAATTATTTGTTGCAGTGGGGCTGTTAGAGGGTGCTGCTGATTAGGGGTGGGTGAAGTGAGGATCATAAATAATTGCACGGTCTGGTAGTGTCTTCTTCTTGGGAAGTATAAAAAAAAATTTAAAATTTGTAAAATTTATAATGGCGTTGGTTACAGAGAGACAGTTGAAGTTTCCCAAATAGTTCTTTTCCCTCTAACTTCTACATACATAAGAAAACGCAGTATTTGTCATAGAGTCATTTAGGTTAAGATGTGTGTTTCTTGGCTACATGCATTCTGAAGGAAGAGGAGATGAACCTGGAGTTAAACTGCTCCTCAGGAGAAGGTGAAAGAAGAGGTGGAGGTGGTGGGGAAGCTCTGCAGAGTTCAGGAGCTCAGAGCTCGGGCACTGTATCTCTGCATGGGAAAGCATCTTCTTGCTTTCAGCTAGACTAGGTGTGGACTGTGACAGTGTTGTGTTAACAAATGGTCTGAAGACAGGAAGAAAAATGGAGCTGCAACTTTTCTGGGTGTGATCAGTGACCACTGTGGAGTAGGATTGGGTTTCTGTCTCAGAGGATGAGTTGGGTGGGAGAGGTGAGTCAGGGTCCTGGGGTCTTCTGGACCAGGATGACAGATCTTGCAGCTCTTGTTTCCGCTACTGAGTTTCAAGCATCTGAGTAGAAATTATTGAAAAAAACCTGGACTTGGCCTAGAAGGAGCTCCTTACGTTTGATATCGGAAATCAGGAATAAAATGGTAGAATTAAGGAAGGATCTAATTTTGTAATTTTGTGCATTTGAAGAAATGTACTTTGAAAACAAAAGTTCAGGTAGATAAGCAAGTGATAAGTACTCAGTGGGCATGTACTTGGCGGTGCAGTAGCAGTTCTTCAGTCAACAGGTTGAAAGCAGATTTTGAGAAAGTGTTTCCTCATCTCTGATTATGTTTTTTTTGTGGGATTTTTAACAAAAAAAAAAAAAAAGAGGGGTGACATCTCTCTTGCATTGAGGAATGAGTGTGATGAGGTTTTAACACCTGTCATGCTTTTGCAGGACCTTGACTGGCCTTTGCAGATTCTAAAAGAATAACCTGTAGCAGATGAATAGCCAGATGTATTTCCTAACCTTTTTGCTGATTTTAACCAAAACTGTTTGTGGTCTCTTCATGTGATATGGTTCTGTGGAAAATACAGCTTTCAAGTATTTCTCCAAAACCATCAGGACATGTCTTAACCATAAGAAAAAAAAAATATTAATTTTATAGCTATGCATACTAATAACCTCAGTATTTCTTAAACTGCTAAAACCCCAAAGTATTCTGTGTCTGTACAGAGTCCCTCCATTAAGATACATGAGGTTCTAGCTGCTTTTGAGATACTGGAAAATTGACGATGGATGTGCAGCCTAGCTGTCTTAAATTCACATGGGCTGTGCTAGTTCTGGTTACGGCTTTTACCTTGCACAGTAGAAATGTGATGGCATCTATGAAACCTGATTTATTTGTTCTCCTTCTCAGGAGTGTTTGCTTTATTGTGGAATTATCCACTGTCTAAATGCAAGTTCACATTGGATGTATTCTTGCAGCTAGGGTTGCCTCTTAGGATGAGGTACGTAATGTATTGTACGTCTGCATGTCTTATGCCAGTCTGATGCCTTGAAGAATCTTAGATTTGTTTAGCTCGGACTATTTGAGGTTAAAATATTTTGTTTTCTGGACATTTGTTGGTGGAAGAGGAAGTGCCAGATCTTAAATATTTGAAATATGACCAGAGGACTCGTGCTGAAGGGAAGCATAAAGTTTAAATCTGAGTAAGAATATGAAGATTATGTTTAATCACTATGTAACTGGCTCTGTTTCTTTTATATTTGTTTAAAATATTAACAAAGCTAGCAGTTTTATAATACTATAAAATACTCAGTTCTGGATTGTGATTTTATGTAGAAGATGATAATCAGTTCATCCTCCTCTCTTAGTTTAAATCTTGGAATTGTTCTTCAAGGTTCAGAACAGCTAAAATGTATCTAAGCATGTTCAAATAATGAAGCTGAGGCAGGAGTGTCAAGATACTTTGCTGCTAATAAAAGGCTTGCTTTTCTTTCTGGTAGCCTTCCACTGTAAAGCAGTCTTGAGTTTCGAGTAGAGAAGCCTGTGTTGTGTGAATGGATGGGAATAAAGTGTCAGTTTCAGGCTTCATCCTACCAGTGCTGTACCTCTCATACTCCTCTCCCCCCTCCGTCCCCCATCTTTTCTTTGTGAGCTTGGCAAGTAATGCTGCGTGTTACTGCTACGTGCGGGCTGATAACCATTCAGGAGGGTTTTGTGTTCTGGCTGGCTAGCCTGCTGTTCTCTCTTGTCTCCTCCAAGGCTCAACAAATGGTTTCTGAGACCTTGTCAAGCCCCATAATAGCACATTTGGGATTACAGCCATAGCTTTATTCATAGTTACAATTTTTTGTTAGGCTACTTGTGAATGAGTTGCTAACTTCTGTGTATTGAGGCTACCCATTTGAGAGATAGCTGCTTGAATTTGGAAATCACTGGATGATCGTTAAGGTCCCTTCCAACCCAAACCATGCTATGATTTTATAAATAAATATATTGAATTTTGTACAGAAGCATATGAAGTCCTTAGAAGCTTATAGAAGAAAGATGCTGGATAGACTATTAAATATTCTGGGTTTTTTTTAATGGAGAGTTCTACTGATGTTGCCCTATTGGACATTGTTTTTGCATATCCTAGTGAAAGACTGACTTAATCATAGGAATATTGGGATGCCAAAGAGTCCTTGTAAAATTATATGTGATATTCAAGCTGAAAGATACTGTTGTTCAGAGAAGAGTTTCTATTCAACTGCCTCTTAACTTCCTTGAGTGTTAAGTGGTAGTATGGCACAGTATATTGTGCAATCAGTGTAGAATTTGCAGGAAAAGAAATATAAGCCAGGATTAAAGCTGCAGATACTTTTTAAAGGACAAAATGTTCAAGAGAACATAATGATTTTGTCAACTACAGATGCTAGCCTAAACATCGAAAATTAAAATTATCCTTGAAAAAAATGCACGTTTTGTGAACAGGCAAGAACACAACTAAAGGTCACTGAAACAATCTGCCTGTTTTTCTGGGAAAGCTCTGCTGTGTGCTTGTAGCACCTTGCATACAAGATGTTGACATTTGAATAAAGGACACTTGAGAGTTGCTCTAAAAATGAAGACTCAATTCATTACTGTGTGTGTGAATAATAAGTGCAGCTGAGAACTTGAAATACAAAAGGATCTGAATTGCAGCAAACCCTTGATTCCACTTTGTGTTTCTGGCCAAAATATGTTTTCTGTGAGAGGCATAGCCTTACCCTGTGAGTGGAGAGCCCTAACTGCAGGTGTACTTCCAATTACAGCTTGCATTCAGATACTGGATAATCCCACAACGAAGCCTGGAAAGTCAGATTTCATCAATTGTGTTTTCTCACAGAACTTCTGTGCAAGGTATGGAGCTTAATAGAAGCAACTGGAGCAAGCTTTACCTGGGGGAACTTGAAGACAGCAAGGCAGCAAACTTGTCCCTGTGTGTAATTTGAATCTTATCTAACTTTCTGTACTTGAATAGCTTGGCTTTCAAAATCTCTGGCTTCTTTTTGGGTGCCCATCAATCCTGTTTAAGCAGGGTTGAACAAAACAACCCCTTGCAAGTAAATGTGCTAACAGTACCATTCACTGTTATGTTAGTTCCATTTTATAAAAGCTCAACTGGAAGCTTATGTGACTCTGCCAGATGAGTGTCAGATACCAAAAGACTAAACAAAAAGACTAGCTATTGCAACACTGAAAGCTCTGTGGGTAGAATGTAAGGGCGGGGGGAAAATATCATTAGGACTGCATTTACATCTGCCTGACTTGTTTGCCTGTGCTGTGTTGGATCAGCGAGCCTACAAAGCAGAGAATACAGTAATGAACGTCTCGTTAGCCTCATTTAATTTAGGTGGGTGCTTTTGGTCAGGGAGGAATGCCAAGACAAAACTTCGTGGTAGCAAGTAGTTACTTAGTGAAACAGATAGGGCATGCACAGAGGGAGAATCAACTTGGGACTTGGCCTGCAGTCGGGTTTAAGAGTAGATTCAAACAGGTACTACTGAGGGCTGTCTGTGACAAACATGGTTTGTTCTTTGCTCCTGAGGCATGCCAAATCTATACATGGTTAAAACAAAACCTGCTTGAAGTACCGCTTCACTTAAAAAAGAAAATACGGGGGGTGGTGATGGGAGGAGATGGCCTCTCAAAGCTAAAACAGAGCCAAGAAGGTGAAATGTTGCAAGCTGCCTGGGAACAGTTTTTGAAGCTTTTCTGGGCTCTCAGTGAGGTGAGGGTGAATAGTTACTCTAAACCCATCAATTTAAAAAATGTGACACGCTGAAGTAGTAGAATAAAAGAAGCCCTTGGGAATGAGGGTATGTTCTTTGAAAAATAATGTCTTCTGTGAAGGATGAATAAAGAAATAGAGGCTAAGTGAATGTAGACATGAAAGAACTTAAAGGATTGGTGGTGAAGACAGTGATTGAGGGATCTGTGTCGAACTTCAGTGTTCATGAAGTGAGGAGCAGTCAGTTGTCAAGGTGAGATGTCTTTGTACATTGGAAGGAGCAGATTTCTAACCAGAAAGTATAACCCTGTGCTTTAAATGGTCCCAGTTATGAAAGGACTGGGAAAGGGCAGTGGTGAGATAAATTTTTAAAAGGAAAAGTGGAAACTACTAACTGGTAAGAGTTAAAAGCAGAGATAGTGGACACATGATAGGTGCTTAGATAAAGAGAAAACAGCCTTACAATACACATGCAGCACTTTGTAAGTCTATTAAAATCCATCAATGGAGTTAATATACAGGCTAAGACAATGCAGTTGATGTAATCTAACTGTATTTCCAAAAGGCATTCTGTTAAGTTCCCTACCAGAGACTAAAGCTGAACTTAGAGTTGATCCTTCTCTGGATGGAGAAATTAGAAATGTGAAATAATGATGAGAGGTCATTAGTGGTATCTCTCAGGAATCTGTGGTGCTCAGTTCTTTTTGGAAATCACTTGTCATAAATAGTTGGGGAGAAGCTTTCTTCAGAAGCTGCTGCGTGTTACATGGGATAATGAAGGCAAGGACTGATCGTGAGGGCTTTACCCTCAGTATCACAAGGTCTTCCAATAACACATTGTACTTGATGTGAAGCAATTGGTTTGGGAAAATTGTCCTTTCTCTAGACACACAAGTTTATTATTATTTAAGAAAACAGTTGTGGAGTTTATAATGACACCTTTGTGAAAGTGCCAGTTCAGTGCAACCAATTGCTAAAAAGCGGAGAGAATCACAGAATTTACTAGCAATGAAGTGGAACACAAAGCACACTGGCATTGTTGCTCTAAGTCTTATTTTCAGTATTGTAGGTGCTTCTAATTCCTTGATCACAGGCAGGATATAGTAGACCTAAGGAGGACCAACAACAGTACTCAGGAATGTGGAGTGGTGTCTGTGTGAAAACTTCGGTCATTCACAGGACAAGGACTCTTCTGTCTGAGAGCGAGGGACAGGCAAAGTCTCTAAAATCCTGAGTGTCATCGAGAAGATAGGAAACATTTGTGCAATGACTGGATAAATTTCTGAAAGAAATTTCCATTAAGGGCAAATAAATAAGCAGATATAATCTGTGAACTTGTAGCTCCTGCAGAAGTAAGTTTGCGACTGTTAGGCAAAGTTGTGACTTCAAAAGACTTACGGAAATTTTTTTAAAGCAAGGAATATCTTGCTTCTTCCAGATAATGCCATAGATTTGACTACTGAAGAAAAATGGGCCAAGAATAGAAGTTATCCATTGAAATTTTTTGTTGTCTGGAATATAGACCTGTGCTTTTCCCAGTTTGTTGTTGATGCTTTGAAATGCTGTATTCTCTTTATGCAGCTTCTACTTTCTGAAGTGGTACAAATATTGAGATGACTTAAGAGCAGTCTGAGATGAGAAGGAAAGTGCAGATGAAATATAGCAATCTTTTCCTTTAGAGATAATTAGTATAGGCACTTCATGTTTTGCTTCCTATAAAAGTACTGCTAAGACTTCCATGACATTTAGTAAAGCATCATGGAGCTTTGAGTCCGGAGTGGGGTCTGCTGCCCATCCACTAATCTCGTAGGAGTGATCTTCATAATTGTGTGGATTTAAAACTTAGGTTTTAGGCTGGCTGCCAAATTACAGTTTTGTGTGTTAAGAGAGGAAAAGATAATCAAATCCCAGGGATTCTTTCCTCTGTGGAAATTTTGTGCTGGAGTTAATTGCAGGGCTAAGGGCAAGATCGTCTTATTTTGGGGTTGGTTTTTTTGCTTTTTTCCTGTGTTTTGAATTACGGGCAGCCCTACTCCTTGTGGTTTTACCACCACTAGAAAGTAGGGTGTAAAGTGAGTGTTATCTTGCTTTTTCTCCTCCATCTCCATCTTTCTTCTCCACTCATTCCTTTGCTGTCTTTTGCTCTTACCACATACTTTGTTAGTGCTGATTTTGATACTCATCTTACCCTGCTGTAAACTGACAGAATTAGTTAACTCATGTTAGTTAACTGACTTAACATTAGTTAACTTCTTTTTTAGAAGTAGATAACACTTAGGAAAATGCAGGGGATGAATCATATCTTGGAGATCTCACAGATCAGAGCTGGCATAAAGGGAGGGGATTTTTTGGCTGGGAGCAGCAAGGCAGAGATGTTGAGAGAAGACTTTCCTTTTCACAGCAGCAAATTCTTAGATCAGAACAACCACATGTATAGTGCATCACTGAATTTACTTGGTTGCTTTGAACTTCTTGCCAAACTACATGTTGTGGCAAAAGTTGTTAATTAAAAAAAAATAAATCTAAGAACAAAAGGAAAAAAGTGAATCAGTAATTGCCATTCACCACGTCAGCCGTCTCAGAAGCCCTAGTGTTCATTGGCCTACTGTTGATGGTTTTTCCTCCAGCTTTGGAAATTACCTTTTCTTTACCCACTAAAAGCTCTGATTATTGGAGGATTTATTTTGAAGTAGAAAATATTCTCAGCATAAGCCTTGCTATCTGATAAAAATAATGATGCTGTTCTGGCCCAGCAATCTTGCCATGTCCTCCTAAGTATTTTAGGAATGGAAAAAATATTGATGCCTTAGCTAGACCTTTAATAAATTCAGTTCTGTTAGTGCATTTTCCCCTGCACTAATTTCTTTTTGTTAGCATTGTGGTGAGTAATAAGGGTTTTTATTTTCACATAACCTCTTGTAAAATTAGATCTGAGTCCATGAAACCAGCTTTAGTCACAAACTCTGTACCTTATACGCTTCTATCCTTTTGTAAAGGTTTTACTTCTTTGTTTTTTAAAGCACACATTTAAAATTGTATATTAAAGTGTGAACAAGACTCGGTCATTCTGAAGCATTACTTTTCCTTCAGGATAAGCTATCTGGGGGGGCAGCGGGGGGCTAATAGCAGCAGTGAAGAGCACAAACTATCTTTTTCCCTGCTTTTGAATAAGCTGTCTTTCACCTCTGCTTTTTCTGTGCGTTGTGTACGTGTCTTTAAAAAGGGGAAAAAAATCAACCCTTACCATGCAAATTTACTGAAATGTTGCCTTAGAGAGAAGTCTAATTTTTTTTCTTCTGCTGCATTGTTTAATGTTTACATTTTTAATATGATCTTTCTGTGATAGACTTTGAGTTAAATTTTAATTCAGCTAGAACTTATTGACAAACTTGCAAGATGTTCACTGCCTGGCATTAAGGCACATATTTTTGTTACATCTCTGGAAAAAAAATAAGAGAAATGAGAGAACAACAGCGGGTAATTAAAATGAAATAAGAAATTTCTGTCAACTTTTCTGAGTTTTGCAATGTACAAGTTTTTCAGTGGTGCGATATTGTTTGGAGGCTTCATTCAGCTCTAGGGATTCTAGACAGTTGATCATTACTTTTTTTTTAAAGCATGCTTCTATGCATTTTTATTCATATTTTTTTTTTGTGCATCTCACATTTGAAGTTGAAGAAGTAAATAACATTTATTTCTGTAGAAATAGGGAAGCAGTCCGAAATCTCCCCTTTGGAGGTGAGCACTGTTGAGAGTGTGTGACACTGTAAAGAGGTCCTGACACTGGCATCTGTATTGAAATGGGTGAAAGGTGCTGCTTTTAGTGGCAAGGACAAATATGTAAGAAGTCACACTAGTTTATAAACTGAATTTATTCTCATCTGCAGATTAACTAGTACCAGCTGCACTTTATTCCCTTCTCTTCCTGGAAAGAGATGTTCCTTTATTCTCATGTTCTCTTTGTGCAGGTAACTTTGTAGAGGAGAGAAGAGCTGTAAACTACTCTTTTTAGCTGAAATCCTTAACAAAATAGTTCAGAATCACAGATTTTCTGGCTGGGTTGTATTATTCATAATCCTTTCTCATATGTTAATACGTAAGAGGCTTTCATGATGGAATCTGGGATTTTATCTCATTTTTGGCAGATTTCTTCCTTGAAAGGAACAAGCTAGAATTTAAGCTGGTTGTAAATACATCTATATGGTCTGGGCTTGAATATATCTGAACTTTTATAAATAGTCATGCTTTGGTTGTGTAGCACACAGTTTATGATAGAGAAGATAATGTTAACCTATTTCCTGTAGGTTTAATGCATGTTATAGAATTACTGCATTTTTCAAAATGTTTTTAAGTTCAGTCAAATGAAGAAGCAGTAGTTTGAGCTAATGTTTATCTTCTGATTTGGTACATCCTACTTATTTTAGCTAGTTCAACTGAAATGTGCTCACAAGACAAAACCTGAGAGTGGCCCTTGTAAAATTAAGTATTTGTAGAATAATCAAATTTTGGAAATTTGCGTGTATAATATGCGTAGAGCATCAGTAAAAGTAAAATAACTTTGAAGTCCTTCTTAAACAGCTATAAGAGAACAACATAATTTTGGTTTATATTGTTTCCGTATTTTGAAAAATATATGGCTTTAGCTATGGTGAATTTTTCCAGTGATCATAATTACTTCTGCAGGGGGTGCTTCACTTAGCTGCAGCCTTCTGGCAAATGTGGATGTATTGCATCCAGCTGATGTGGAAATGAAGTACTGGTTAGAAGATAATCTAACTTAATCTTAAATGTGGACAGGAACTGCTGTACTTCTGCTATGTCTGCTTTTTGGTTTTAGATAACTCCGGTGTTCATCTGAGCACTCAGCAGGCCACTTCATCTTACTAATGGGGCAGAAAGTGTACCAGAGAAAAATCTGGAAATATCTTTCTGAATAAGCTCAGAACAAGCCCTGAACAAACTCATCTCCATCAGAAAATGAGTGCCTGGGCTCTAGCACAAAGGACAGGAGCGTGTGTGTGGGGATGAAGATGGGGTTGTTTCAGCAGTAACCCATTGACTCGAAGCAAGCCATTGTGCAAAACCTCATTGGTGTTTTTCAGTTCTTTTTGTCAACATAACTGGAAAACATTTTGATGTATGAAAACTAGCAGGTTTTGCAAAAAGGAAATTATACGAAGATGTAGTGGTTATCATTGCCTCACTGTTAGCTCAGATATTTTTGAGAGAATGATTTATAAGATTTTGTTCTTTATTTTAGGTTTACCTGAAGGTACAGGGTCAGTGATGAGACTTGCTGTGTGTGCTAATTAGTTTGACAAAAGTTTTGACCTAAATGTGTTTCTGGAAAGTCAGGTGCTTATAGTGCAATTTCTCAGCCGTTGTACCAAGTAGTTCGTATCCTTTTTTTTCCTATACAGTTTATTTTCTGCTGGTGCACATATTTTTTGCTATTTGTCTGTTACCTTCTATCCGCACAGAACTGTTACATCTCATTCTGCAGAGTTATACCTGTTCAGCATTGTACATTGAAATGTATGCAGTGATAACCGCTGGGTTCCGTACATTTAAATGTTTCGACAATTTGAAACTTTTCTCAGTCTCGGCTGGTGCGACAATAACCCTTATTACATTTAAATCTCACTGCATTCTTCAGTTATAAAGGCAGTTTACATGCTTGTTGAGGTTTAACCCCAGCAGCTCAGCCCCATGCCGCTGCTTGCTGTCTAGGCTCTCTAATTTGGCTCTGTGTGTATGGTGAGATCATGTCAGAAGCTTTGCTAAGGTCGTGGTAACATCCAGTGCTTTTTAACTGTCCATAGAGCTGTTCCTCTCATTGTATGGGACACTCAGGTTGGTGAGGCACAACTTACACTCGGAAAATCCTTGCTAGTCGTTCCCAGTCATTTGTTTTCCTTTATAGGACTGAAAATAGCTTCCAGGGCGGGTTTGCTGCATAACCTTTTCATGGACTGAGATTAAGCTGGTTGGCCTATAATATCACTGAACCTTTTTGCCCTTCCAAAGAGGGTCCCGATATTTGCCCTTTTCTAATCATCAGGAATCTGCTGCTGAGCACCATGACCTTTTGCAGATGACAGAGTGGCTTTGCAATGATATTTGCCAGCGCCGTTAAGCACCCTTGAATGCAGCCCACCTGGTCACATGGACTTGAGTGTGTCCAATTTGTTGACATCGTCCCTAATTTGGTTTTCCTCTACTTCCTTTCACCAGGACTGTGCCACTAGCATTGGGAATGTGTAGTTGTGAAAGTGTACTGTGATGTGAAAACCAATGCCAAGAAGGCACTGAGGACCTCAGCCTCTTGTGTCCTTTGGCCCTTGGCTCTCCAACACACTTATTTTCTGGGTTAGTAGTTAATAGGTACAAAATGCAAAATAAATAGAACTCCTGGACTTCTTCTGGCAAGATTATTTGGTGCCATGAATGTGGTGTTGGAAGAGGAAACGGGTAATTCTATTCTCGCAAGTCATTATTTGAATGGGTGCCAGGTCTGCCCTCATCTTGCTGCGCTTTCTAGAAATTATGCGTTCTTTTGGTGTGTATTTAAATGTTTGTTGTGATTATAGCGTGGACATTTAGTATAAAATGTATTAAATCTTTCAGCTTCAAAAACTGCATTTGTGCATTCATATGCTTCCCAAGAACTGAATTACTACTTCCTGTAGACCTCATTGGATCTCTTGTATGAGTAGAGTGATTTTCATTTATTTAGAAACAAAACCAAAAAATACCACTGCTGTGACTTGGGAGAAGAGGCAGGGGATGATGCAACAAAACGAAAATGCCAAGTCTCCTAAATGTTGTAATTTGCTGCTGTGTTTGATTTTCATAATTTAATATGTAGAAATAAAAGAAATCCCTACACGTGTTTTATTGGTAGGCGTATCTTTCATTATGAGGTTTTTTATTTTTTAGGGAATAAGAGGCATAAACAGTTAAGAGATTCCTTAGAGTTTTCTGTAGAAGAGATACTGCATTTACAATTTCTTTTGGTAGCCGAAAACTCCAGAGCCAGTTTCCCTCAACTGTTTAACTGCAGTCAGATTTTACATCTCCTTCTTTATGGATGAAGCTATTCCTACATTGTGACCCATTAATTTTGAATTTGAGATTTTTAACTGTAGTGTAAATTTAGAATTATCATCACTGATTAAAAGGATTTGTTACTTTATTCTGCTATATTTATTACTCAGATGAATTTTGAACTGTTATAATGATCCAAATAAAGGATATATTGTAATGTTGTCAATACATTTCTTCAAAATTTATGGTATGTGAGATGAAAGAACTATTTTTTTAATCTGCCTTTTATGTAATAGGCCTCCTTTCTTTTACTTATGTGGGCATTTTTTAGGTGTTTTTATACCCCAGAGGCTGAATATTTCTTATGATGCCGTTGTGCTTCCAAATTCAATAGAACTTAAAAAACTACCATGTTTAGAACCAGCATTATATTAAAAACTTGAAACTCTTACAGATGGCAATTTTTTGTTTTAATTTATTCAACCTGTAAGAGCTTTTATACTTCTTTATGGTAATTTAGTAGGTATTTTTGTTGTTGTTGTTGTCATTAAAATCTGCTGGAAGTGGTGTTGCAGGTAACCATCTTTTTCAAGTTTATGACTCTGATGTTAGTGTTGTCCCTCTGAGGATTTTCCATAAGGTTATGTAGCTTGCTCATGACTACAGTAAGCACTGTTGTTGGCAGCAGCAGTGTACAAAGTGAGTTTTCTTATTCTTGCTGCTCTCATGCTGCATGTTACTAGTGGGGAGCACCACAGTGTTGAAGATAGCAGCCTACTTAAGGGCAGGAAAGTAAGAATAAATTGTACGAAAATAAGTTTGCAGATTGACCAGCTTTTCTAAGCCAACTGATAGGTGGAGGAGCTGCTGAAGTTACTTAAATGTTTAATTCCAGGCAGCAGAGAAAGAGAACATGACCTCTCTGTTAGAAGGAAGAAATTTAGTTGAATTGAATCTTACTGTGCCCTTAAAATGCAACCTGCTAAGTGGCCCATTTTGTTACTCACAATTGGCTGTGGAAGATGTTTGTAAACAGGGCTTCCCCCCCCCCCCTTTTTTTTTCTTTTTACTTACTGCTTTTTTTTCTATTTTGTCTTTGAATGTCTCTTTCTTTATCTTCAGAGAAGGAAATTGCTCCAAATCATGGAGAAGCCTTGGGCTGCGTTATGATTCTAAATAGACTATTGGCAAAATATTTTCTTAAGTTTTGTAAAATAAGCTTGGTCATTGTGTTTGGCCCTCCTGTAAACTGTTACCACTCCCTTTAAAAAGTATTCCTCCAGTTCCCTTGGTTCCCAAGGAATTACACTAGGTTTTACAATGAAAATATCACTTGGCTTAAAGGTAAAAGTAGGATATTCCTACTTCTGTAAATGGAAAAGCTTGTACTTGTGGTGTAATGGAGTAGCTGTGGTGTTTTAGCAGCCTCAGTTAGAACAGCTGTTAGGAGTGGGTTAAAAATTGGTGTATTACTTTGTATCTCAACTGTGCCAGCACAATTCAGAGAATTTAAATCTTAGAAGCCTTTGGTATATTGTTTTCCTCATTCTGGAGTGGAGTGTGGCGTGGTGCTAAGAATGTGCTTTATCCCTAAACTCAGTTTATTTTCCTTCTTTTTGCCTTGCTTGTATTTCTTCTAGACTGCCTGGGTAGGCTGGTGACCCAGCAGAGGCCACTTGGTCTGGGTTCCCACATGCAGCACTTGCACAGAGCAAAGGAGGGAACAGTTCATTCCCCACATCCTTGGGTCACTGTAAGGGCAGAGCAAGATTGGGCATTGAAGCTCTGGATTTCAGCTCTTAAACTGGCCTTTAAAGTGAGAAGATTAATTTTCAGAGGCTTCATCCATTGCTCTGAAGAGACCAAATGCTGTGTTCTTTAAGCCACCTTGTTGAATTCCAGCATCAAAGCCCTGACCGTGAAAGAGTTAACATACACAGCTGAAAGAGTGCTCTTCCAGTTTTGTTCTAGGAAACAGCTGAGGGGTTTTTGTTTTTTAAAAATTTCCGGAGGTCTGCCATCTGGCATGGAAAATTTTAGTCCGGATTTAATTTGGCAAAAATTTGACCAATTAAAAAGAGTTGTACCATCTTAAATGTATGTCAGGCTTCATTGTAGACAGTGGTACCAGAAGTGCTTGTAGTATCACCAGTTATATGGTAGTACTTAAACTGACTTGGATACTGACTTGTCCTTCAAATACCTTGAAATCTAAGCAGATAAGCAACAGGGCAATGAGAATAACCTTTAGTCTGACCGGTTTTGCTCCCTATTCTGTCAGTGGTAATGCACGTAACAGTAGCAGCTGTGTGGTAGCACTTCTCTTGAAATAGAGATCTCTCCAAGCACCTCAAAATTAAGTAGATGAGCACATAGGGCAATGGGAATAACCTCTAGTCCAATTCGTTCTGCTTCGTATTTCTGTCCAGTAACAGCCGGATAGCTAGCCATTGCTAGCTAAGGCATGTAGACGCTGAAAAACTTTGGCAGAGAAATTTTTCAGCTTTCTGCAGCATTCTGTGAGAGCTCTGTGGTTCTCATGAAAGCTATGAAAAACACTGCTACGGGCTTTTGTAAACTAGTTCTTTATCTTTGCACCTGGGATCTGTTTTTCAGAGTTGTTATGGTACACAGTGAAATAATACTTTGAAGTAGGTGTTGTGAGCTTTGGCCAATAGGACAGGGGGTGGCTGGTCAAAGAACCGATACCCTCCTGTCATCTTTGGGAACCAAGTTATATAAATCAAATTATAATTAATTAAATAAGCACTTTCTTCCTGAACTTGGATTGTGTCGTTACTCGCTGTTCTTGGTATACAGCAACAAAGGCAGATAGAGGGTAAAACAACTTTTAGCTGAGGAATTTTCCTCTTTTTCTATCAGCAGCATTGGAAATCTCTGTGGTGGAAAGCAGGTTGGGGATATGTTCAGAAGCTGCTCATGGAATGGTCCATAACTTCCTTATCTACCATGGATTTGTATAATTTGATCTTAAAATCAAATTACCAAAGAGCACCAAAAGATCAAATTCTGTAATTTGGTCTTAAATTTGTTTATGCTTTTGATCCCTGTAATATTCTTACATCATGAGTTGCACAGTTCAATTATATTCTTAGTATCATAATGGTTCCTTGATTTTGGGCTGCATGCAACTTGTTTTTGTCTAAGGTGTGTACTCTGGGGGGTTGTGTAACACCTTGTTTTGGCCACGTAAGAGTTTGTGCTCAGCATTCTCTCTTTCTCCCAGGCTGGCAAGTTTTAGGGTTTTATTACATGGAAACTTCTTAATGCCTTCTATCATTGCCTTCCTTATTCTTTCTTTTCCTTTTTTTGTGTCAAATGGTGTATATTTTCTTGTCTTTTAACTTGCTGTATCCATGTAATTAGCCTGTTACTGAAATATTTTCTTGTCCACTTGCTGTTTGTTCTTTCTCCTCATCTGTGTTCAGATTTTGTCCATTAATTTCCCACTCTTCTCTCTTCCGTCAGTGGTGATTAAGAGGGGCAAGTGTGTGTTTTGGGTAGGAATAAAGCAATTCAGAGATTTGCAAATGGTGAGAGCTGAAAGAAACTGGAAAAAAGTGCATTTGTTCCCAATCCTTAACTACAGCTTAGCTTTATTCGCCTTAAGGATGTTTGAATTGCATTTTTTTAGGGTGCCTCTTCACAGCTGGGAAAGCTGGACTCATTAAAAATGAATAAGGCTTCTTATGTAACCTAGAAGTTTGAGGCTATACAAGTGCTCCAGATATTGAAGGCAATGCTGTTAAGTGTCATGTCCCCCAGGAGTTCTGTGGATGCCAGCCCACAAGTGGGAAGGACAAGCACTCCTTCTCTTTAAAGTTTTGAGTCTTTGAGGCTGAGAATGGGCAAGAGTTCAGTATCTTCTTTTGCTGCAGTGTATCTCTTCCTGATTTTGCTTTTGGTAACTGAGGTTACTAATAGGCTTGCATTTGAAACAAGTGATTCTAAGCTACATACTGGTTGAAGTATGGGGAGATCACAGTATTGTTTTTAAGTGTAATATATGTTTGAAGCTGAGTAAACTTTTCGTAGAATCATAAAATGGGTTGGATTGGAAGGGACTTTCAGGGTCATCTAGCACCAGTGTCAGGGACAGGGACACCTTCCACTGGAATCTACTTCTGGATTCTTCAGATTGCTCTAACATCTGGTGGAGTTTTTTTATTAATCTTGGCAGTTCTATTACCTTGGTAGGAACAAAATTTTACAGTGCAGTTTGGTATCTAGGGGAAAGAAAAGATGTTTTAATGTGACATTAGTTCTGGGCTACTCAAGAATTCATTAAAATATGGGTGAGACTTGCCGTGTCCTAGAGTAATACATTTGTGTGAGATAAAGCCCTAGCGAGGCTTATTTCTAGTGTGTGCTAATTGTTTGCTTTGTTTTCTTTTTAATAAGAGAAAGAAGAAATGGAAGAAGTGTTAATCATTGCATTTAAAAAAGAAAGTTTTTAAATCATCTCAGTGTAGTGAGAGCAGACTTTTATTTTAACTTTATCAAGGTGTTGTGGTTAGCTTACAGTTTAGCTGGATGTCCAGACATTTAACTAGTAAATAATGAAAAGAAAATAAGATGCATAATTTGTATCCATTAGAAACTGATCTCTTAATGGTACTGAAGAGCTCACTTTGAATTCACGGTGCAATTAAAAAAAACAAACCAAACTTCTTTTTTCTCTTCACAGGAAGGATGATAAAGATTATGCTTTAAAACAGATAGAAGGTACTGGAATTTCCATGTCTGCATGCAGAGAAATAGCAGTAAGTAACAGTTCTTTTTACTAGCAAGCAAACTTACTAAAAGTATTAATTTGCATGCATTGTGGGTTTTTTTGCTCAATCATATTCTTCTACTGTGGGTGCTATATCTTTATCATGGGGGTATAAAGTAAGTACAAATGTCATGGAAGATTTTATGTACCTGTTATGTTTGCTGTCTAAAATTGACAGTGTTTTTAAGTTGCAATTTACTGCCTGCCTCAGGGCAGATTATATTTGAATGCAGCAGTTTAAAAACATGATTGGAGTTAGTGACTTGAATTACACATTTGGTCTGACTTTTAGTACTTCAGTTCTTTTCCTAAAGAAATTAGTTCTTATTGGCTTACAATGATTAAAACATTTTAACTTCTGTTTAAGTGAAGATTTCAAACTAAACTGACACAGTTGTTGCCTTGGAGGCTGTAATGCAGCCATAAATGCTATTCAGACATATTCTTCAGTTTTTCAGGTTTATATTTGTATATTTCATGTTGTTAGAAACTGCTGAATAATGTAGTCTGGTTATAGTTTGTGAGAAGCTTGAGAAGAAACACTGGAAAAACCGGTATTATGAAGCTTACCTGTTGCATGTTCTTATGTTTTACTGCTGCTTGGGTTCATTGTTCTTGAAATGTTTCAAATGAAATTGCTTACTAAAAGGAAATGCACATAACTTAAGGGTGTGCGTGGGAAGGGAATAGTTTATTTTCAGTCCATATTCCTCAAGAGTGTAAAACTTTACCCTAAATTTCATTTTCATTGACTGAAGTGAGTACTGGGCTTTCCCACTTAGTCAAATTCTAGTTGGCTTCGTGACAGCAAAAACGTTAGTCCTTGAACTGAGATGAAAAACATGAAACACAATGAATATTCTTTAGGAGATGTTCTTCTTGTCCAATGGTGAAAGCTGAGCCCTCTGCTATTGTAGGCACCCACTCTGAACTAAAGGAGCAGAAAACAGGGTCTTAAATTTTGCTACTTTCAGCCATTTGGGCAGAAGTTTTCCAAATACTGTGACTCAGGCTGAATGATTTTAGGAAATGTCAGCTACCTTTTCAGGGGGATTTGGGATAAGTTGTTGTCTTTCTGCAGCGATTTGCCTAAAAAGATTTGAAGAGTTTGTTGTGCTTGAACTTGGCAGGAGAAGCCTGGCCGGTGTTAGGGAAGTGTCTGTGCTCTGTGTAGGACCTTAACTCAATTTCTGTGTATTATGAGAATCATTAACTTGGCTGACAGGCAGGAAGGATTTGGCCTCATTCCTCTTGGGCTCCAGTATTGATGAAAAAGGAGTGAGCAGCAGGGGGGCTTCCTCCATGCTCTGAGCTGCTGCAGTATAGCCTTTTAAAGAGAGCAGCAGTACAGCTCAGGACCCACGTGGGACAAGGTTGGTGACGGGAGGAGGGAACATAGTGCAAATACCAAAGATGCCAAGAAAGCAGGTATTGAAATCGAAGAGGGTAGTGGAGCCCAAAAGCAGGCATAGGGATAGGAAGAGAAACCTGAAGCAGCATTTCTTGAGCTGTAGTTGACTTTGATTCTGGTTATGCTTCCAGGCTTGCAACTTCTAATACTGTGGTTGAGTTTTCCTACAGTTGAATTAATAATTCGCCATGGACTTGGGGGTTTGAATTTGTTTTTGCCATTCTTTTGATGTTGCTGTTTGAAGTGAACAGGAGAATTTTTTTTTTCCTGGAAAGGTGTTGTTTATTTTAATTCTGTGGAAAAATAGATTTTTACACCCTTCTATCAATTAATATTGTAAAAGAAGCAAAATTAATCTCATATGGAAATGAATCAAATTGATGATAATAATCATAGTGTTTATATTCGTGATGTGAGTATGTGTAACATATGTGAAAATGCTGTTGAGTTAATCAGCAGTGTTGTACCCTGTCATCTGTTCATATAACTAATAAAATTATTTGTTGTTGTACTCAGAAAGTCAAGGCTGTGTGCCAGACTTTGTTACAGTGTGTTCTGGACTACCCAAATTAATGCATTTGAAGAGCATGGTGGTGTTAAGAGGAACTTGGATGATTTGATTTGCATATGAGCTGTACCCATTTCAGTTTCTCTGGAGAGCTGAAGCTTGTATATTCTACTCTGTGACAATCTTGGAAGAATGTAGTTTGATATAAATCCCAGTGAAACTCTTGTTTTTACAGCTCTGCCATGACTTTTGTCTTACGATGACTTACTTCAGTTTTGGAGTATTGAGTAACTTTTATATTTAAAAATTCCCATAAATTACTCTTTTAAGACATCTGTTTGATGCAGACACCTGAGTTCAAGAACAGTGTAAGAAAAATAAAGTAACTGTTGAGATTCATCAGTTACAGGGAAAGGTTTGAACTAGGTTAGAGACCTGATTTCAAACAGCTGAATCAGTTATGGGATGAGCTCAGTCTATAACTCAGTTTAAATAAGTGATTTGTTTGGGGTTTTTTTCTGCAATTATTTTAATTTTTATTTTCTTCAACCATTTGTTTACTTGGTGGAGTTAACAGTTACTGTGCTAATTGAATCAGTATGTTTCATATAAAGCTATTTGAAGAGTTGTATTTTTCCTTATCATTGCCCCATTTATCCACCATGGTAAACATTTGTGAATCCTGCCTCTTTCAGAACCTTAACTGAATGTTTGGCTGCTCATATCTTGTTCTCTGCAGATCTATGCACTGCCTGCTATGCTGGGTATCTGTTTTGTGATCTGCAATTTCACTTCTGAGGATTTAAGCAGGCACTGAAAACTGCACGTTCAGCATGCCAAGAGTTGAATTTCGGTTAGGTGGGAGAGCAGAGGGATAGAATGGTGAGAAGATTTGTATAAAAATATGCAGAATATACAAGCCCAAATGATTGATTCCTCGTCTTCTGATTTAATCATGTGGAAGAAAATCATTAAACCCTATCCACCTGGAATAGTGCAGCAAATGCTATTTCACAGTTCGCAAAGCAGGAGAATTCTTAAAGGCTGTAGAAAGCTGGAGTAGTTAACCAGACTTGGGCAGTTTCCTAGACAGGATTCTTCTTTTTGAAGCAACCAGGTGACTTGCTGACGTGTTTTGTGTTGATTAGCATTTTTCATTCAGTTTTAGCAGGTTTGCAAGTACTTTGCTTGCACACGCTTCCTTTGGCTAGTGCCCAGTTGCTTAGGTTGAGGTTTTGTTTGGGATTTTTGTTTGTTTGTTTTTTGTTTTGTTTAGTTGAGGGAGCTATGAGGGTTTTGTTTTGGTTTTCTTTGTTGTTTTTTCTTTTTACCAATTTTCCATGTAATCTGTTTATTGGTGCCTGGTTAGGTCAACAGAAATATCCAATAGCATTAATGTTTGACTTGGCCCTGAAGAGGAAGTGCTAGGTCTGGTAGCAGATGCTTTTGTTGATGGGAATGCTGAATGTGACAAAGCAGATCTGGGGAGGACAATGCTGTGCTCTGGCTGTCTCCTGTCTGTGTTGTGTCCTTTAAACACCATATCCAGTTTGTGCGAGTTAGAACAGCCTTGGGGCTGCAGGGGATGAAACAGAAAACTACTGAACAATAAGCAGCTGGCTTCTCTGGTTGTTTTCACTCTTTAGGTCTGCCTTGGAGGCATGCCTAGGATTTTATGTTTCCTATTATAACAAGTGCAGGCTGTTATCAGAAAAGGTGATGTTCTCTCTGTTGGATCTAGTGATAATGTGACTGTAGGATGTTCATCTTCGCCAAAGGGCAAATGAGCAGTTTTGTTAGTTTTGTGGAGTGAGCAAGCAGAGTTGAACCATCCTTTGGATGTGCTGTTGCTTAACATAACTCATGTGAAAGGGAGAGGCTCTGCAGCAGGCCTGCCCACCTCTGTATCTGCACTGTCCTCATGGCTTTCACCTGGGCTGGAGGGTGGCAGAGGTAGAGACAGAGACGGAGGCAGAGCAGCAGGCCTGGCCCCCATGGCAAGTAAGAAGGGAGCTGCTGGTGGTGAGTGGTCTTGCCTGAGTTGCCTTGGTGGAGGAGGCTCCTCTGGACAGTAATTGGTCCTTCTTGCACACTGAGCCTTCCGTGCCCTGGGTGACAACAATGTGTCACCATGTGATTATCAGGTCTCTCTTCACTCTGCGAGTGGAAGGGATGGAAGAAGGGTGTAAGGGCTCTTTCCCAGCCAGTGTGACTGTGATCTCTGCAGCCTGCAGCAACCAGAGGAACCCCATGAGGCAGAAGCCGAAACTGAGTGACACCAGGATTTACTCTCTTCAACACCTTCCCTTGGCAAGGAACAAATAACTCTCCCAGTGAGCTTGCCTGAAGAGATCCTGAGCCAGCTGTGTGGCAATGAACAACAGTTGGGTGTAGGTTCCTCAGGTTTTGGGGGCTTGTCCTAGTTTGGACAAATTTGGAGGAAAATATCCTCTGATAGAAGTCAGGTTGCAACCACCCCTCCCCCACCAGGTGTGGGTAAAAAAAATTTTCCTCGAAGGAAAGTGAAAGAGATAAAAGCTATTTCTTTATCAAACACACAGGAGGGGAATAATAATGCTAAATAATGAGATCTCTCTCTCTGTGGAGAGAAAACCTGGGAAGATTTCAAGTTCTTCTGTAGGTGCGGTCTCTCTCCTCGGAGCTGGGTTGGTGAGGGCCCACCCCCCCGGGCCTCCGGGAAAAAATTCTCCTTATGTGTGCAGTGGGACAAAGATACCCACTAGATGTAGTTAGAATCCTTAGGAATCATAATGTTTTCTGTGAACAGCAGAATTTGTCCGAGCTTGACATCCAGTGCCTGTCTCATCTGGGTACTTCACCCACCTCCTTACTTTCAGAAAACATTTAGTAACACCTAATACTTCAAATGTGTTTGGAATTAGAAGGTGCTAATAAATATTGACTTGCATGTAACATCACGTAAGACTCATTTATTTTAGAAATTGTGGAAGCTAAAAAGAAATGTGGGATTTTTTTCCTCTCGACATTTTGTGTTGTCAGTCTTCTTTTTTGCACATTTAGGACTTCAAAAAAAATCAAAAGAATAAAATATACAACCTTGTGAAATTGTTGCTTTGTCTGAAGAACTGGAGCTTCAAAAATGTGTTGTCAGCTTCGTAATAAATTCTTAGAGTGAGCAGTATTATAACTTTCAGTTACAATGCCTTTGTAAGCTTTTGTTTGAACACTTCTGAAAGGAAAACAGCATGTACTTTCAGCAGGTATTCTGTTCTTTTCTAGTACTGTGGAATGTCTGACTCGTGAGAATGTAGAACTAAAATTGTATTTACACTGAAGCGAACAGATCTTGAATCTGCTGCGTAGCAGCTAAGCCAGCCTGGGATTTGAGCAGTTGTATAATAAAATTGGGGGGTTAGTTTATATACCAAGTTTAAAGTACCTGAGTAGAGCTCCACTGTTTCATAGGAAACTAAGAATAGTGACTGGAAATTGTTTACAAATTTTTGTGGCTTAGAATTGGGTGACATCTCTGGAGTTGTCATATTCTACTCCTGCTCTTGCAGACAAGCAAATGGTACCTTAAAAAATTTAGCAAGCTACAAGTTAAACTTGTAAGGAAAAGAGATCTCTGAAGGCAGTTTCTGAATCTCATTCTAGTAATGGCTCTATGAACATTATTCAGCCTTTAAGCCAAAATTAATCATGACTAATTCGTACCCATTTGTACTTATCATAATATTGTCAGTTAAAATAGCTCTTCTTTTCTGCTCTCATTTTAAAGAGAGAGATAGAGACTCTTTCTTCTCTGCTTTGTTTTGGCAGGCTATAAGCATTTTGGCTTGGCTTGCTGGTTTTCTTTGAGCATTAGGCTCTCCCTTCCTCTGGGTGTGGGCTTGGGCTGTCTTTGCCCTGTTGCAGCTGGAATTAATCTTCCCTGAATGGGCCAAAATTATGCACAGTGTTTCAGGTAATGTCTTATTGCTGCCTATACTCGCCTGTTGTAGCAGTAATTCCACTGGCACCTTACTTGTTACAGGATGAGTAAAATTATCATTCGCCTTCCAGTCTGAAAGTTGCTTCTCTGCATCAGCTGCAATCTGCTTTGTATTCCAAGTCCCTGCTTACCCATTTTTCCATTGTAAGGCATGACTGTTAATATATGATGTCTGTTGCTGGATCCCTTGGTGAAACTGATGTGAGCCTTTTTGAAGCATGAGATGATGATTAGAGTTTGAATTTATGCCATCAAACTAGCCAGATAATGCAATAGTGACTTTTGCTTAAATGAATGTTTGGTTGATACTGCCAATGGCTTTGTGTGTAGCCAGTTTTCTGACTGTCTTAAGGCTTGGGAGAAACGTGCTGCATGGCACTCAAAGGAAGGCAGTCAGAGCAAGAAGCTGCTTTTTCTAAAATAGCAAATGTCCTGACATAGGGGAAGCTCCCTCTAGGCCAGGTTACCTGGCAAATTGCTCTTAACAATTGTGCTCCATTATAGGATTTTAGAATCATTTGGGTTTGGAAAGATGTGTATCATCAAGTCCAGCCATTAACCCAGCACTGTCAAGTCCAGCACTAAGCCATGTCACTTAGTAACAGCACATCTGCCTGTCTTTTAAATACCTCCAGAGATGGCAACACAACCACTTCCCTGGGCATCCTGTTCCAGTGCTTGACAAGCATTTTGGTGAAATAAGTTTTCCTGGTAACTGAACTTAACCTCCCCTTTGCAACTTGAATTATAGAAGTAAGCGTGATAGTATTGCAGGGCTACATCTTGCAGGTTAACATTCCCCGTGGACCACGAAGATTAGCAAGTATCAAGAGTGGGGATGAAATGGCATTTGCAGTAGAGCTAGAAATCCTCACTTACATGAAGATTGTGGTGTCTTGGCTCATGAGAAGTGTTGTGGTGGAGAGCTTTATGGGAAATGTGGGAATATCACCGGAGGAAGTAGGTCATGTTCATAAAAAATTATGCTGACTTCAGCTCATATTTTATGTGAAAGATAATTGTTATTAGTGCAAGAAAAGATCGGCCTTAGCCATGCTGCAGTTTTCTTGATTCCTTTAGTGCTGCTGTTGATTATTTAATAAAATGCTGTTTTACTTCACTTTGTCCTTGTTCATGAAGCAATTTAACAATTTTGTGAATCATTGGGACGCTTTGATTTACTGACCCTCAGATACCCCATGGCTGTGGAATGAGCATTTCTTCATTTTAAGAGGGAGATGGAGGGATGTTAGTGTGAGCCCAGGACCTGCATGCAGGGATGCTGTTTCCCTTGCTGGCTCTCGAACAATATGAAAGCAAGGGCAAGACCAGCCATGGACAAAATGGGTTCTAACACTCATGTCAAAACAGATGTATTGGCATTTTCATCATTTGCTGATTTCTATTTCTTTGACGATCTGTTGGATCTCCTTTCTTTATAAGGTGGTACCCAGACTAACTGATGTAAGAGGAAATAGATTTGGTTGAGGAAATAGATTTGAATCATCATGTGATATGCAAATGAAAAGGAAGGCAATTTGCTAAGAGCCAAACACATCATTTTTGTCTGCTTTCTCTTTGTGTTCTACAGAACTGAACTAGGATAGACAGAAGCAGCTAGATAACAGTCCTTAGGCCAAAAAACAGCCTTTATCAGTAGCAGACATCATACTGATACTCAGAGCATGTTTCTTGCAGTCTGCTTGGTCTGAACTGTCTTTGTTTGAACTCTGTCAGCTGCTGGACACAAGTCAAGTCATCTGGTAGGAAAAGCATGTGATTTATGGGCTAGAGAGGCCTGGTTTGTGGAGACTGAGGTTGCTGAAAATGCTCTTTACAGCCCATGTGATGTGTTATCATCTGCATGAGCTCTTTCAGATACTTCAGACAGAGTTTGCATTTGTCACTGTGTTTCAGCCTTTCCAAGACACTGATTCAGGTATCACCTGTCATCACTGCAGCAATCATTTCCTTATTCTGATGGTTTTTCTGATGTATGTTAGCCGTCTTATTCACTGGGTTGCTTGTGGCTGTCTGGCTTTGACTGAACCCATCAAGTTTTTTAAGCAGACTGAAAGAATGTGGATTTAACAGCTATTCAGCACAAAAGGCAAAGGCAGAAGCGAGCAAGAATGATAAACTGAGTATGCAGATGCACAAACAGTAACAGCTGCTGTCAGTGACAGTAACAAAGGCCAGAACTCCTAACACAATGGTGATGGGCTGCAAAAGGAACTTCGCAGGTGTGTTCTTGGCGAGTGTCAGCTGGGACTTTGTAACTGATGAGAAGAAAAGCAGGTTGTTATGGATTTTTGAGGAGGACAGTGGAGTTTTTAGGTATTCGAGAGGACTGCTGGGGTGTTTAGAAGAAAAATAAAAGGCAGCAAGGGGAGTAATCAAGGTGGATGGAGGAGGAAGAAAGCAAGGAATGATGTGAATCTCCAAGTCTGCAGTATTGACTGCCTGTAGAACAAACAAGGGAGAATTCTGTCTATGTTGCCTCACTATACAGACAGGGAATCCTTCTGCTGCATTACTTAAAGTTTCTCATATTTGTGTCCAACTTTGGCGATAGGTTCTCTGTGTGTTCTCCAAGCTGAATCACATTTGATGTGAAGAGGTTGGATTTTTTTACGTAGGTGACAGCTGCTACCTGGGGAATAAGGAGCAGGGCAGACTTAAAATGGGATCAGAAAGGACAAAAGGGAACATTACATTATTTTTTAGAGCTCTGACTAGTATCTGTGTCGTTCATTAAGGAATAGTTTGTTTTATCTGGTACAGATGTGTCCATCAGGCCGCAGGAAATATAAAATTTTGGTATGGACACATAGTTGCTGAACTGTGATGTAATCTTCTCATACAGGTAATTGAAATTTTTAGCATAAGTTTAATGTGTGAATTTTTGCTGATTAAAGAAAAACTATTTTTCTATAAGGACTGGCAGTGTATCCTTAAACCCTGCAACATCATTCATCATTGAGAGGCTGGTCTTTCATGCTGTGCTGTGCCTGTCTGGCATGCAGTTAATCTCCACATCAGCCTGTATGGTGGAGCGTGTTGAATTTGCGACCAAAGCAGTGTTGATAAGCCACCAGTGCTTTGGCTGTTGCTGACAGTGTTGAGGCTTTCTCCATTTCCCACCCCTGCCCCTCTTCCCTTTGGAGAGGTAGCCTTTGCTGGAGACTGGCTGGGCATCTGTCTTCTTGTGGGAAGTTATATGTGATTGCCTTTGTATTGCTTCTTTTGTTTTGTTGTGGGTGTGGTGTTTAATTCCTCTTTCCTTCACTGACTAAACTGTCTTACCTCACAAATTTTCTCGCTTTTTTGTTCTTCCATTCATGTCTGCCTGAGAGGGGTGAGCAAGTGGCTCTGTGGGGTTTAGCTGCTGGCTGTGGTTAAATTACCACAGGCTGTCCCCACCTGTAGTTGATAAAAAAGTGCAAATAAGCATTTCTTGGTTTTTCCCATGCTGATCTTATGCTTTGTAGGAATTACAGGCATTTAAAGAATTCCATACTTCTGGTGGATCCTGCCTTAAAGTGCCTCGATGTGGTGCTTTTACAAACCTATAGCTTTCTGCATTGATTTCTGTTGTTGTTTTGTCTCCTCTACACTGTCTCCCTGTTTGAGCTCATACTTGAGGTAAAAGTATCCCCTACTCTGTGGGCTGTAGGTTTTTTGCTCAAGAAATGCCACACGGAAGACTGGTCAGTGAGTCATAATGCGAGTCTGTCTCAAATGAAGTAGGAAAGAAGGAAACACACACAGATATATGCTTCCATTTTACTATCTCAGCAGCTAAAATTTTAGCACATATGACAAAGGTATCAATAGAAAGAAATTAATTTTTTTGTTTCCTCTGTTACGTAGTGGAAAAAATATATTTTATTAAAAGTAGATTGTCTCAGAAATAAATTCTGTATTCAAAGAGTCCTTTAATTTCCGCTTGGCTTTTTTTAAAAAACGAGGAAGCCCTAACCATTCCTTCTAATAAAAAATGTCATCATTTTTGGCACACTGAACTGGCAAGAATTAGACTAGTCTTGGGTAGTCACAAGTTTGCTTAGACAAAGCTTTTGTTTCTTCCTTAGCAATTGAGTGAGTACAGTATGATTGTAACATGAGCAGTGGAACTCAAATAGACTGATGCTGTCTGCATTCAGTTGTTCTGCTGTATCTCATCTGTTTTCCTTTTGGTGGGGTTAAAACTATAGTTTCTGAAGCAGCTGAGCTGGTTTAATGGCTCACTGCTGCTGAAAGAAGTTCCAGGTGTGTCCCTTTGCCAGGGCTGTCTCTCCCGTTAGAACCCTGATTTGTTTCAGCTCAAAAGCTCTGTACCAGGTTACCTTTCACCAGCCTTTGTGCATCCAGAATAGTTTTCTCTTGAAGTGGATGCTTTTCTGTGGGTGGCTTCTGTGAATGTACTAACTCATTTAATCTGTGTTGTGGCAAAAAGCTGGACCCTCTTCTGCAGAGAGTTGTGACCTTGCAGATCAGCAGAGTCTGCCTTACAAACCACATCTTGGTTTAAGTTGACTGCATTGACAGCTCTACATGAGCCATCCCATTCAGTCTAAAATGACTGCAACCAGAATGCAGCATTTTCAGACAATAGGGAGTGAGGAGAAAATGGGGTACCCCAAATGGGACTGTTGAAGATTACAGCCTGTGTGAAAGGGCAGATGCCACAGCCAGCTGTTTGCAGAGTCATCTTGGTCCTGGATAATAGTGAGGTTTTACACAGACTTCAGCTTTTAGAACATGAGTAGGAAGTGAATGCCCTGAGGGGCTTATGACCCACTTTCAGCTTTGGTTTGAAACTAATGACTGGTTCTTTCATGAAAAAAATGTGGTTTTCTATGGCTTGCGGCATTCAACTTTTGTTGCTTGTGTTGTAAGTATCCCATCTCTGGATGTACAGATATAACTGTCGTGGACTTTTTCTTTTACAGTTGCTGCGGGAGCTCAAGCATCCAAATGTCATTTCTCTGCAAAAGGTGTTCCTTTCTCATGCTGACAGGAAAGTGTGGCTTCTCTTTGACTACGCTGAGCATGACCTCTGGGTAAGGTGAATTGTTTGTAGGTACCAGGCTTAGAGTTTTAGTTGCAACAAAGGGACAAGGTCAGGGGAGACACATCATTTTTAAACACAGTGTAGCTATTTCCTGCATGTTTGTTGGAAGCATTTTCAGTACTAAAGGAAAAGCAATGGAAAATGTTGAGTAAACGCACGACACAGTTAACCTGTGATCTCTTGAAAAAGATAAAAATCTGCAAAAATCAGCTCTCAGTAGCTAGAAGTCTACTTAAATGTAGATATAAACCCCCATTACAGCTACAGTAGGGTGCAGGAAGATGTAATTGATTACACAGGTGAATTCCTTTTGAAAAATGACAAACTTATTTTCTGAATAGGACAGTTCAGAGTTTTAGTTGTGTTGTCATCCATGCATACATGAAATGAGAGAAGTGACACTATATATTTAATTCATACATTTCAGTGGGAAGAATTTTTACTCAACTCGTCTGCAGAAATTCCATATATTTGGGAGGAAAGCTATTTGTTCCCAATTGCAAGATACAACTTTAAAATATAAACCTCTTGAAGGCAAAGTAAATTTGTTTTAAGATGTATACTGTATTCCTGTGTTAACTCAATATTTGTAAGCTTAATATCAATTTGGAATACTTAAATAAAGTAGCATGGTAAAAAATGAAAAAAATAATGTAGCCTTGACTTCCCTGAAAAAAGGTGTATGTGCCTTAAATTAATGCTGACATACATTTGGAGCATTGCTCTCAATGCTACAAATACTAATCCTAAAAGATGCTAAGATTTGTATCAAAGAGTGCAACAGAAACAATTTAGAATGAGGTGAAAATTTTTATGAATGTGTACATGTGAGAATTGCACAGTATATGAGTCATGAGTTGTTTTTTCATCAGCATGTCACTTAGCACAAACCAAAGTAAAACTAATTTCTTTGGAAAATGGTGTTCCTTGTAGTTGGGAATTATTCAGTAGCATTTGCCTAAAAACTAGTGTGTCAGTCAGTTTTCTTTCTGCTAAGCTAAATGAAAGATATTTTCTTACAGTTAAATGTCTTGGAAGTTCTGATACTTGGTATTGAGGTTTTGTTACCAAAATAAAATTAGAGACAAAAACATTACCAAACAGCTGAAATGTTGAGACATTCTAAAGGCTGATAAACAGAAACAGCATCTTGAGGAAGTGGAGTAAAGTTGTTTTGTTTTGTTTTTATTTTAGTATGAAGGAAAAATAAGAGCACTCTTCTTTTCACTGCTCCCCCATATGTATGATATGCTAAGCTACAGAGGTTTAGGAATGTTTGAGGGGTTTTTTGTTTCAAAATGTGCTACAAGGCTTCTTATTTGTTAGGATGATTGACTATTACCTGTCCTTGTTTGTATTTATACGTTTCTGCATTGCTTTGTACTTAACCTAAGTCACCACAGAAGCATTTCTGTCAATGAAACACTGGTTTGTACATAAGTAACTTAGGAATGACCCTCAATTTTGACCTTTATGCTTACATGCATATACCTGTATGAACTCCAGAATTCCCCAGCTCTACCAGCTCCTGGTTGTTCACTGTATCGGGATGTGAGAGACTTAGTTGCAGTAACTGGGCTGGCTCTGTGCCCCAGAGAGCTGGCTATGGATCAAGTGCTTCAGCTCTGTGTGTATTTAGCACAGCAGGTCTCAAGTAAAGCTGGGAAAGGGCCAGATAATACAGAGTGTATTAGAGCAGGAACAAAAGAAAGTCTAGGACAACCATCTGTTTTTCTGTCCGTCTCTGAAGATTCACTTCTTTCTGTCCACTGTGTGAAAATAACATTTGTTTTGGAGTTGGTGGAAGTGGGAGGTGAGAGGAGGTGAAACTTGTGGCTCAGGCTGAGGGATGCTTGTGCATGTGGTGCTTGGCTGATGGTGCAGGGACTGTCACTGTTTCATCAATGCTTCTTTGCTCTGTGCATCTCCATTTTTACCATTGTCAGGGCAGAAATGTGCCTGTTCCTCACAGGAAAGCCAAGCTAGCTGCCTGAAACACAGGAGGGCAGGCTGTATGGAGCTGGGCTGCAGCACGAGAGGAAAGGCAGTTTGCCAAAGGGTATTAGGTAGTTGGGTTAGTTAGTTGGCACCTGGAATATGAGGGGTCATGAATGTAGGAAGAGCACATGATAGAAGTTTGGTGCCAGGTTTTGGTAGACAAGATCTGGGCTGTTTTGATGATCATACAAGTGCAAGCCATTGCAGAAAAATAGTGTGACTATATTAAGAAGTTTGTTCTAGAAATTGCCTCTGTGTTTGAAGGAGGCAAACATGGAAATGGTTACCATGACTATGGCACACCTTGCTGTTGAACTTAGTGACACTTGGGACTCGCGTGCTAAGACAACATGTCCCTTTGGGCTCCTCCTTGGTGCCAGACATCATTGCTTGTGTATAAACTTGGAATTGCTAAAGGTTCTTTATCTGTGGCTGACTTGGTGACTGACTTTCGGATGGATTCGGATGGATTTGTAGACTTGCTCTGTCAACAGCTTCTGTTTTGAGAGTACTGTGCTATGAGGGTATAGTAAATAAAGAAGGAATAAATCTGGGCTTCTGATTTAAATGTATAAAATTCTTAATACAGTTTGCAAAAATTTCTGCTTGGCATTAGGTCTTGAATGTTACAGCCATTATTACTATAGGAGAAGACCTGAAAGTGAAATAATGTAGGAGGTAATACACTTGTAATTCTGTGATGTACAGGATATCAGCCTGTCTTAACAAAAAGACTCCCCAAATGAAACTGCCTCTAAATCTTTCAAGATCAGTGACCTACAAGGAAATTTGCATTGATGGTCGTATTGGTTTTGTATTCTTCGTACTCTGCAGGGCTTAGCTGCCTGCTGGGGTAAAACTACAGCAAAAACCAATTTAATTTTTGAGAGATTGCTTTGGGACAGTGATCACTTTGCCTAGTACAGTATTAATTTCTTAGTTTGGAAAACAAATCATGAAAGGTTGAAAAAACCCAAAGCAGTCTGTGTAAGGAGTTGATGGCAATCTTTTTGTGTAAACATTGCTCTTCTTTTATTTCCATTTCTTTTTTCCCCCTTTACAGCATATAATCAAGTTTCACAGGGCTTCTAAAGCAAACAAGAAACCAGTTCAGTTACCTCGGGGAATGGTGAAGTCGCTGTTATATCAGATCCTAGATGGTATTCACTACCTGCATGCTAACTGGGTGTTACACAGGGATTTGGTAAGTGGATCTGCAATGGGTTTTAGCACTGGGATGATGATTGAGGGCAAGGGTTGGTTTTTTTTTTAATGGAAAACCACTGGGAAGCAAAAACCTTTGTGCTAAGAGCATGTACTAATAATTACATATTTTTATACTCCAGTAAGACAGCCTTGATTAGTAGAGTGAATTTTAAAAGCTGGCTGTGATCTGATATGCTTATGAGAGCAAGTGTATCAGATGGCTGTTTTGTTTTTTGATTTTGTAAATGAACAATTTTAAATGGGTTCATTTAAATAACAGGCACATTGAGGTACAGAAAATGCCTCTAGTAGTATCACTGCAGGCAAGATAAATGACTAAATACAGCTTTGATGTGGGTGGGGGAGAATGATTGGCTGTAAGAACGGCTGAAAAAAGATTTTTTTTTTTTCCTGAAATTATCAGTTTAACATAGGAAAGTAACTTTTGAAAGCCCTTATTTTCTCCTAATGTTTATAATCTACCAGCAATATAGCCATGCCAATTTAAGATGATTTCTGCAAGTAAACTAATGTTTATCCAAGCTACAATACAAGGAAAACATTTTTAATCTGAGTTAGTGTCTTTAACCAGCAAATTCTTTTCAACTGGTGAATCTCACCAATTCTTACATATTTGCCTCCAAAATACACCCACAGCTAAGTGGTCTTTTTTGTCTGTTGTCTTGAAACTGGGTAGTTTCCCTGATCCACTTGTCTGTAGTTCTTATTCTTGGATAGCATTCTTTTTTTTCAATTTACTTCTAAGTGTACCGTCTGTATAGGATACTCTCATGCACGAATGAAATTTCAGTAATTAGAAATATCATTAGTTTGACCTTTTGTTCCTATGAGTCAGTATTACCAGTGATGTTCCGTGTTTGGTGAAATAAGTCTGGCTTCCTTACTACTCCTCCAGTGTCACCTTTTATCTTTGAAATACCTTTAATAGTGTTCCTGGAAATGTGGTCAAGGACTAGTTATTTGTCATCTGTTTTCATGCCTGATAAATGCTTTTACAGAATGCCAGTGTCTCCATGTAAACTGAAGGAAAAAGGTATACCTGTGATAGATAGCATTTTCAGAACTGAAATGCAAGGATACTTTGCTTTATTGCAGTGATTTTATGGATGGTTTTAATTTGCTCCTGGTTTTAGAAATAGAATAAAAGCCTCAACACAGAGGGGAAAAAAAAATCAAAAAGATTCTGCTGGCTTTGTCATGACTCAGGAAGTAGTAGAGCTAAACATAATATAAAAATACATAGTGCATGTTACTACTTAGACAACTTTGTTATGTTTTTAAGATGCATACAGGAAGCAAATGATTTGTCGTCAAGAATCTAAATTTTTCTGATGTTTTACTTTCTACAGTTTTGGAAAATTTATGAACTTAAAATTATGCTTAAAAAAAACCATGCATGTTGTTAACTGGATGGCTCAGGAGATTGGTAATTTATTACAGAGCCTTTCACATCTAGGTCTGTAGCTCAAATACAGTTTAAGTTGGCAACTGCAAAAAAGCTACTACCATCTTATTTTCTGTGAAATGTGTTAGTGGTCTCAGTCCAGCATGAAGTTTTCTTCCAGCAGAAAATCTACCATCACAATTGGCTCTTTTTTGATAATCTGAGGAAGAGACCAAAAGCTTGAGGCAGAGACTGAGATGTCTTTCCACCGGAACCTTGTCAAACTGTGTTGGTGAGAATCCTATGAGAGCAGTACAGGGGCTGCCTGTGCCACCTTGTCCATGGAAACCTTCAGACTTGTTTTTTTGAAACTGTCCAGTTTGAGCTGAATTCAGAAGGCACACGTTTCATGCAGAACAAATGACAGAATTGCACCTGCCAATGCTTGCTTTCTTTTATCGGGGTTGGGAAATAACCTGAGTAACGGAAGGGATACTACTTAGTGTTTTGTCTTGGAAAGACGGGGGCCTATGTGTTAAGCTTGAGAATTGGGACTTCACTAACACGTATATTCTGATTCAAAGCAGAATAACTGACATTAATGCTTAGATGTGATTTTCCGTTCCAGGATGCCTGTAACATTATTCTTCAGGAATATCAGTGTTAAATCATCATCCAGATTGGATGGCTGGACAGATTTACTATGTTTTTCGTACTCTGCCTTTAAAATGATAGGTATTGCTGTAGTTTCTAGATGTTTTATGTTTTCCTGGATTTAGATACACCCACAGAGCTGCTTAAGTAACATGCTTGCTTTCATGTCATATACTGTTGTAAGAGTGAGGGTGCTTTGGGGTGGTAGGAAGCTAAAAGTATAGTACTTGGCAGAAAAATGTTATTCTCTCATAGGATAAGGATTTTTTTAATGGGTATGAATTATCTATATAATTACCTTCCATCTAAGTGCAGTTTTCTGGGTTTGGATTGGTTTTCTGTTGGGTTTTTTTTTTTTTAAGATATCTTAGTGAAGTTAGCTTTCACGTAGGTAGTTTTTTGGAGGTTTTTCGGGATTTTGACTTCTCTAACCAGAAACAAAATATGGCATAAAGCAACTCCTTTCCTGTTAGCATCTACAAGCCAGGCAGTAAAATTTGGTGGCTGTTAAAATCACATGAACTTAGACTTAAATTTGTCTTCACAGTGTTGGAATCAAGGAATCTCAACTCATGTAAGGTTTGTATAAAGTGACTGTATTCTGTATGAAACAGTAAAATCTGCTGGAAGACAGTAATTGTCTATTGTGGGTTTTGTAGTCATGGTGAGTTCTTTACAAAGGAAATGTGTACAAATCTTCGCAGTAACTTAAATACTTGACTCTGTTTGTTTTTCTTTCACTGGGTACATGAAAGCCAATTCACCATTTCCATCAGAGCAAGGGAGATGTTGATTGTATTTACCTTTGAATACTGCCTTGAATACTACTGTGCTTGAGTAGTTAGCTTTTCCATAAGTCTTTGAAACATACCAGTAAAAGTTTTCAACAAATAAATGCCAGCCCTTTTAAAATTTCTTATTTGACTTGCATATTCTTCAACTTTTTAAAATTTCATGGCTGAGAGCAATTGAAAGCAGATTGTTTATTCATACTCTGACTATAGCAGGAAGGAAATAAGAACACTTCATATAATTACTGCAAAGTGCATCAATTATAGTTTTAATAATATTTTGAATTTAGTTATCAAGCATGCTTGAAACATACTGCATTTTGCTGACTTCTTTTCTGAGTATTTTTTCCACTTTATAATATGCAGTTATTGGACTTCCTCCTTTACTCAAGGTTCTTATTCCACACTAAAAATAAGCATAAGCAGAAGATTTGCCATAGATCTGTTTTCATCAGTATGCAACCTCAACAGCTAGGGAAAAGACAGGATGCACTTTGCAGCATGCTTGGAAGGTTTTTTTCAAGTAATGGGCTCAAAACAGAGGTCCCTTTGCATGGTACAATAACTTTTAAGCCATTCTTGTTAGCATTTGGAAGTGCATCTCTATTTAGTCCTGTCTACACAGTCAGGATCCAGTCTCAGGTAAGAGATGAGCACCCCTCCACAGCTTCTGTGTGGTGACAGTAAGTAAGATTAGTCTGCAATTTACATTAATAATGGAATTGGCATCAAAGCTATTTGAAATACTTCCATGGTGCAGCAGTGCTTAAAAGCATACCACCGCCACCCCCCCAAAAAAACCCAAACAAAAAACCTAGAGGAAATCTCGTATGTCTTGTAGTACTGCAGCTGGGACACTAGTATAAAATTTATTTTTGTTCCTAAATCTTCACACTACATTCCCTGGCCCATTTCTTTGTGCATGGTGTGAGTGGGTGTTGAACAGATGAATTGCCACTTGGCAAGTGAGGTATGGAAGTGGGGAACAGAGTGCTGGGCTTCTGCTTCCCATTCTCCTCCTCCTATGTCTTGCCAAAGGAATTAACAGTCTCCTAGCCTTTGTTAATAACATCTATGTCCTAGTTAGTCTGGGATTGTGTCAGTGTGTTTGTGAACATTTGCAGACTGGCACTAGTGCCAGTGCAGTCTAGTGAAGGCGCTCCTAGTGCGCAGCTCAGCTAAAGGGCTGCTGTGGGACGAGCGCTGGCTTTTAGTAAGCTTTGAGGTAGTCAGGCTTTAACACAGTTGGCACATAGCTTTCTGAGATCTGGACTCTTCCCAAGTATACCTGCTACCAGCTTTGGGATTAGTGAGAACATTAAAGATGTTCTTTTAACAATGAATGAGGAAAAGCCACTGCCAGAGTCTTTTTTTGTAGACAGGATCTTAGTCACTTTCTAGGCTCCTAAAGTGAATCAATGAAATGTGTGCTTTAGGCAAAGTTAAATATATGGAACTTTTACCGTGGCAATTTACCATGTTCCTCATTAGAACTTTAGAATCCAAGGATGTCTCCCTGTCAATATTTAAGGATTACTTCAGAAATACAGGAATGCTCTTCTGTCTTTGTGTAAAGCTTCCAAAGCTGTGGTCATTTGAAGGAGTGAACCTAAATCCTTGAAAAGAAGAAAGTAGTCGTAGTGCACATTACTAGAAATAAGTTCACAAATTTAAAAAGCAGGGTGATTTTGTACTCCAAGTAGATCAACAAGTGATAGGTGTTATTTCCCAAAAGGTATTATAATGGCTTGCTGATGATTTGCTTTCAGAGGAGAGAAAAAAAAAACCCAGCAGTCCAAACCAAATCACTCTTCTGGTTGTCAGCTGTTACATTTCCCAAGATTTTTGTTTCCAAGGTGTTTTTCATTAGGGGTGTACTTTAATGAGATCACAAAAGAACAGTGTGTCTGGCAGAACTTTTATTTTCTTGCATATGCTTATAATTACATGCTTTCCTGTGAGTTGTACTTTACTATCGTTCTAAATACTCCATAGTTAAAAATAATATTATCTAGTGTTTCTTAATGTTTCTATTTACAGGGAGCATGACTACTCCCTTGCCTGCCTTTCTGAGCACTTTCTTATTGTATTAGATTAAACTTTCAAACCAGTAAGTAATGAAAGTAGAAGTGATCAAAAGAGACTGCAAAATTTTAGTAGGTGGTGCTTATACCAGTGATTAAAAAAAAAACCAGCCTGTTAGGTCAAACTTTTGACTGAGTAATGTCTGTCAATTTTGTACAAATGCAGATTTAAAGGTAGAAATAGAGCATATTGTTGCAGTGCTACCAGACTTCTAGTTAGAAAAGCAGGGAGAGATCTGTGAGTTCACCATAGGGAAGCCTATAGAGATACATAAAATCATGTGCTTCATATTCATATATGCAAATAATTGTGAGACCACTCTCTTTGAAAGGTCATAGCCATCAGGGGAAGTTCCTGAGGGGAAGAAAGCAAATGTCACTCCAGTCTTCAAGGAGGGTCTGGGAAATTACATTCTAGTTACTCTAGCCTTGATCACCGGAAAGGTGATGGATCACATCCTCCTGGAAGACATTTTCAAACAACTGGAAGATACCAAGGTGATTGAGAGTAGTCAGCATGGATTTTTACGAATGGGCTATTGTGCTTGGCCAACCTGAAAGCCTTCAATGACTAGTGCGATGGATGGGATAACAGCAGGTGATGTTGCTTGCTTTAGTAAGGCTTTCAACTCTGCATCCCATCCATCCTTGTAGACAAGCTAATGAAGTGCACACCAGGAAGGGCACAGTGTAGGGGATTGAAAACTGGATGAGTTGAAGGGCTAAAAGGATTGTGGTCAGTGCCACAAAGTTAAGCTGGACACCATTCACTGGTGGAGTGTCCCAAGGGCTGATTCTGAGTTCAGTGCTGTTTTAACATCATCATTGGTAACCTGAACAATGAGACGGAGCGTGCCCTCAACAAGCTGGCAGATGATTTCCAGTGGTGCCTTCCAGCCTCAGCCATTCCGTGAATGTGTTGTTTCTTCACCATTTGATTTGTCTTGAAAAATTCAATTACTGCTCTTTCAAAGTTTAAAATCCAGCTCATGACGAATCAAGAGAAGAGATGCCAGGTGCAAGGGGTGGCTATGTGGGAGCAGGTATAAGATGAATATGAAAGATCAAATAGCTGCTAAGGAATAAGGAACAATGTGAAGAAAGCAGTGTAATACCAAATCTTTGAAGTGCAGCAGGACATTTTTGCAATGTATCTTGACTGCAGTATGATGAGAGTTGATGACATGGTACCATTTTCTTTTCCTGAGGAAAAAGGTGATGTGTTCCCGAAAATCTTTTTGGAACCTGTGTGGTCAAAAAATGAAAGATATACTTCTACTGGATCATCAGATGTTACAGACTTCGTTATGAAATATTTGTGTCATGGCAATATCTCTAGAAAGAGATACCCAAGCATTAAGATACTAAAAAACTGTAAATTCTATAGAATTAAAGTCTTACAGAGATTTGTATTTTTAGACCTCTCTTGGATTAGCCCTATATCTTTTATTCTTTGCTGAAGGTGCTAAGTACTGAAATCAAATGGAAAATATAAATTAAAGTAAAATATTCAGTCTATTCATCCAGTTGTATTTGGGCCTTCACTGCAAGACTTCCTGGTGATTTTGTAAACTGGCAATCTTTAAAGAAAGTGAAAAGATTTTATTTTTTCTAATTCACAGGCTGTGTCCCTTCAAGCAATTTTTGAATCTGAATGTAATCTTTCATAGCTTTTTACAGGTAGATCATCTTTAACCTTAGGACTTACAAGAAAATGCAAGGCCATTTAACAAGTTTTAATTAAGGGTTGTGAAAGAATAGTACAGACTCCCAAGATTTATGCAACACATGAGATCAGCAGTAACACTTAAAAATTTTTATCCAAGAACTGGTGTTTAGCAAAAATACTAAATCAGTCCTAAAAGGTATTTGATAATCTTTTACCACATGGTGCTGTTAGATTCCAATTTATAACAAGATGGAGTGCTGAATAGGGGAAGATTTGATGGGTATTTTTCTGATTGCAAGTGAAAAGCTCATTTATTTGCTTGATTTAAATGAAACTAGGGCTAAAAGGAAAGGTCAGAAATCTCTATTCCAGGTACAGGTTTTTCAAATCTATGTTTCAGACCGCTGCCTTTATTTAAAGCCCCATTTGCTTGATTGTCAAGTCCAACCCTATCTGTAATTTTTTGTAGCCTTTCATTATCTTTGGCAGGTGTTTCCAAAAGGTTTGACTATATCAGTGTGTCTGGGGTACTGACTTACATTTTGTCTGGTGGAACCTAAATTTAGTTTTTCTTCTTTTTGGCTCAGTATTTTTTTTCCATGAACAATTCTCAAAATAATTAATCCTGTGTAGTGATAAAACCCCAGTCTCACAACCTTCATGTTTAAAACTGGCAGTAATACTGACAACAACTTTTTTCTCTATTAATGAATATCTCTTGTTTTGAAACTAGAGTAAATACAATCTCTGTCCAAAATTTAAAGGGAAGTTCAAGGGGGAGCAATATATGTATTATAAGAGGAGCTTTGCTAATTTACCTTACCAAGCCAATAATACGACCAAACTTAGGCACAAGTACTTGGACACTGTTATTGCCTAGAGGAAGTGCAGGTAAAGTTTCTGCAATTGGCATTCTGAAATCATTGTAGACTTCTAACTGAAAGAAATACAAGGTGCAGAAAATAAATGGAAAAAGTAAGGCTGCTTTTTGAACTGTCACCAGATCTGTTAGGGGCAGACAAGTGCAACACAGATGAGGATTTGTAGGCATGAAATTGCATTACATGATTATTAATGTTTTAGTGAGATATTTTTGCCTTATCTGCTGCAGAACTATCAGACGCAAGAAGCAATGGAAGCAGACTATTTTTTTCCTGACATTTTTACATCATTGTACATGGAATAATTTTAACCAGCAATCTTGGACCAGTTAACAGGCAGTGAAAACTGTTGCAAAAGGGTAACTCCCATTTTGAATCCAAAAGTAACTTGTAGGTTTTCTTTGTATGGCTACAAATGATGTAAATGTGAAGAGTACTGCTTTTGTTTTCTTTCTCCTCATTCCCCTGGAGCACTTCCAATTGAAAGTTTCAGAACTGATCTTTATAACCATTTGCATCTTTACCTTACAGGATATGAAACCAATTCAGGCTGTTTCTGTGCCTTTGGGAAGTTTGTCCTTGTCTTGTGGAATATACATTTAATTACAGCACCAGAAATACATGTGTCCTCATATTGCATACTGACTTCTAAACTGGAAACCAAGTGGTGCTTTAGAGTTGTAGATACACAAAATGACAGTCTCTAGGAAAAAATAGTTAAAAAATGCAAGTTGTGTTGCATGTTTTACAATAAAAAAGATTATGTTGGTCTGTTGATTCTGTGTGGTTGCTTAAGGATACAAAGCTTGCCTGGACATGCTGGTTCTTTGCTAGTTTCCTCAAGTAACCTTTGTATCTGTTAGCAAATTTCAGGTACATTTGGTAAAAAGTTGTGGTATCAAAACAGACCATTTCTTTCAAATGTCATGAAAAGCAGATGTCAAATAGAGGAGGACATGTGTTCTGGGAGGAATGTATTGATAGTTGAACCAGGGCCAAATGCTGAAATACTTCTGTTGCCTTTTTTCAAGCTTAGAAATATTTTGAATTTTTAAAAATCCAGGTCATTTAAGTAAATTGACAACTGAAGTAGAATGGTGTAATTTAAGTAATACATTGAGGACTATGATTTGTAGATGATTCCTTATATCTATCTGCATATATATATATATATATATATATTGCACACTGGGGGATGAAAATATATCAGCTGATGGGCAGACTATATTAGATTTCTTTCTTTTCTGCAGCTGTAAATTTGCTCTTTTGTCGCTAGCTTGTTTTTTCATGTGCTGGCTGTCCAAGATGGCCAAATACTTGATTCTGGTGCTGGAAAGAGTAATGTGAGTAATCCTTCACTGTTTGAAGGCCAACTCGGTCATCTCAGTGCATTGCCATGTAGTAGTTACACCAAACTGGCTGCAGGAGCTCTCATATCCATATATGTAAATACAAATAGAGGTAAGAGTTCTACAGAGGAAAGGCATGCTAGGAACTTCAGATGTAATTCCTGCCATAAAGGTGATGAGCTTACTAGCCAGGTGGAAAAAATAACCAGCATAACTTGTGGTTCTGACCTGAGAGAAGTATGGAGGACCAGAAGCTCTTTGATCACAAATGTACCTTTAGAGTAAGTTTAGTCAATAAAAATCGTGCAGTAGGATTTAGTAAAAACCCTAGGGTATGATTTTGGTAACACTTAAATGCAGTTTGAATTTTAGTTTTGTTGGATTTTTTACTGCTAAAATACCTTGTTAGGTTGTGGAAAAGTTATCACAGCATAAAATGCTGTGAACGATAGGATTGTTCAAAATACAGGAAATAGCCATAGTAAGTGTTTTCACTGCAGTCTGCTGTACAAAGAAAAGACTATGTTCTGTATGAATGATCTATATTCATGATATAGAGGAAAAGATAAGAAAACAGGCCTTTGAGTAACTCTTATCTGAGGAGTTTAAAAGTAACCTTATGAATAGGACACAGTTACCCCATGTGAAAGCTTGTTCTTTATGAACTCCCGTCTTCGTCTGTCTTACTCTGTCTTACTCTGAACATGAGTGACACAAAACAAGGTATTTGGGGTACAGTTTGAAATACTGTATTTGTTCTGTGCACAAAAGTGCTCTAACAGGTAAGTACAAGCAAAGCCTGTGCAACCACTGAAAGTGCATAGTAGTAAATTACATGGGCTTTTCACCTTTGGTACTTTTTCTTAATCCAGAACAAGGAGGATTTGTCTATTAGTCCATACAAGTAGGGTGATCTGGAAGTATTATTTAAACGAAAAATAACAGCAAAATAGGGCTTTTAAGGAAAATGGCAAGGATTAACGCAACTGCATGCAAACCAAAGAGTAAAATAAGCAATTTTCTGCCTTTGTGTGAAAGTTTCGGTATGTATGAGATTACAGTACTACTGTACTGCCTGTCACCCTGCAGAAACTGCTCCAACAAAATTACTGAGCAAAAATGGTACTCAGGGGTTTTTATTACAAATTCAAAATCCTTACTTGTGAGCAGAACTTTGAATTTAAAAGGGAGGTAGAATTATGTATGGAGTAACATAGTACCTAAAAACCAGTTTCCGAGCGTGCTCTCCTCTTGCATTTGATCCTGCTCTGATGTGTCCACAGCATCCAGAGTCATCCTAACCTATGGAGAGGGTAATCACTGCTGTAGCAAAACCCACAGGAAATCGATTTCTTTAAGACTGTTTGTTTTAATGTATTAAGTTTGTTACTACACTTTTGAATGATGTGTTAATGATATTGGACATGGTAGATTTTCTTGCTATAATAATATTTTTGCCTATGATATCCACCTTCCCTTGCTTGGAGGCTTAGTACAGAAAGTCACACCCTGCAGCTTGTCCCGATGTACGTTTTTAGGGAGTGAAAGAATTGGCCTGAAAAGTGTAATTATTATTCGGCTTGAATTCAGTTCCCGTGAAAGCGAGAAAAGTCTGTGTATTAGGCAGTGTGCAAGCCTTTAATAAGTTACATTGCCCCAAGTTGGCAGTAATTGAGTGACAGCAGTGAAAAGAAATTTTTGGAGTGTGTTCAGAGCATAAAAACAAAGTAGTTAGGCCAACAGCTTTCATCAGGCTGAAACAGAGATAAAATACGGTTGATGGTAACTAGCAGAAGGCCCCATTGGCATAGATACAGCATCCCTCTATTTTCTATCCTATCCAAATACTTCCTGTACTTTTAAAATTTTTGGACATGTGTGCTTTGATAATTTAGGGGTTTGTTTTTGTTTGGCTGTTACTGGCAATTTTAATGGCTCCTAGTTTTAATGAGAATTTTATTTAGATGCTCAATTTATTTATTTTAAAGAGTGCTGAGATGTTCTTTATAAGAAGATGATTAGCAGGAAATATTACACTAAAACAGGCTTTCTTAATTTTCCAGTGCTTTTTACAATTCATGTGTTCTGTAATCAAAAAGAGTATTTTAATATTTAGATTTAATTCTTGCGTTCTGTGGAGCCATTGTTTTCAACAGTGTTTGTGGGGTCTTTTGATTATTATATATTTTAAAGCCCCAATCAGTTAGTAGATGCAACAAAAATTGTCTCAATTGTGAATGCACATCTTTGAATTCAAGGAAAGAAGTTAACTTCAGAAAAGTGCTGATACTATCATTTGAATAAGGTTATATTGACACTGCTATTGTGCTGGAGTACTGTTTAGCATTGAAGTAGTCAGTTTTGTTCAAAGTGGAAAGAAAATGGAATTATTTTGGAATGAAAATGAAATTATTTTCTCTAACCATAAAATGTTGCAAAAAGACAGTTCCAGTCCCTAAGAATGCAATAAAGGAGCATCTCACCTTGATAATAAGGAAATATTTGGGTGTAAGTTATGACTGCTTGAAGATCAACAAGGTTGGTAGAGATGTGCCAGAAGAAGCATAAACATTGCATCTTTTGTGAGTCGTAGACCTTGAGATGGGGTGTGAATTTTGCAAGCCAAGCTGAAGGCTAGTAGGTTTTGCTGCACAGCTTTTCTTGTTGGAGGACCTAACTGGGAAGTGATAAACCACATCAGGATATTACAGTTTCTGCCATTATGCCACAAAAGTGCTCTTCTGAGCAGGCTGCAACTTGTTAAGCCCTTGCAGTTGTCTTTCAAAACCTTTTTGTTTGTTTTTTTTCTTCAGAGGAAGTAATTTCTAACTTGTGTTTCATGCTTCACAGGCATTTGCTCTCATACTGTTGAAGAAGTTCAGTTATGGCTCTGTATGATTGTGGGGTTGTGTTTTTGAATCTGTTCCTATATTTTTTGATATGATACTTTGAAGTCTAAAGAAGTCGATCACTATAAATCGTAATAGAATCATTGTTGAGGTCATGGTTGCAAAAGCAAAATAATTTAGGGATAAAAGCCCTTTGCTACGTATTGTTCTTTTAAAGTTAAACTGCTCTTTTTTTAAAATCGAAAACCATGTTATATGCTTATAAATTATCATGGCTCATTACAGGTAGAAATGGATGGCACGGCCAGGTCTGTAAATTGGTGGCACAGACATTAATGATGCACAAATACCAGTGGTTAACAATCACTGTGGATCCTCTACTGAGTAATGTTTTAGGAGCCAAACTCTTTAGTATTGGATTATCCAAATGAAAATTGGTTAGGATTATACAAAAAACTTATTAAAAGGTGCATTAAAAAGGAGGTGTAAAGGGTATGAGTCTGTTCATTATTATACATAGAAATGTTGCAAAAAGTTAATAACATGTGGGAAGGAGGTAACATCCACATTATAATAACCTAATAGGTAATTCAGAGGAGTTTAGATTACTCACTGATACCTGTGTTTAAAATCAGCCTTTGAAAACTGGTGATTTCAGAAACAGACTAGGAGCAAAACATATGTGGAATAACAGTTCCTGCAAACCTAGTTTGATGCTAAAAGTACTAAGTATCAAAAATTGCAATGGCTAAGCTGTCTAAAAATGCCCAGTTCTTTCCTCACTGCTTTGGTGAGTAAAGCTTAGTGAAAGGAGGGCCCAACATGAAAATACTTTACCTGGAGCAAGAGACAATGTCCTATGTTTTCCAGATATCTGGTATACAAACATGAAATAAATAATCGTCTCCTGCTCATATCAATAACTTGCTCTGAGCAGCAGGAATGACTTTTTTCACATCTCATCAAGACACAGACTGGCATAATTTTCATGTTGTTTGCGTTTTTGCCTTCAAAACAGCAATTCAGATAGCTGAAGTCTAGTTTCCCCTCTGTGAAAGAACACAAACATTTTCAGTGTATGTTAAGAAGCAGTATGTGACTGCAGTGTTTGTTCAAAGTAGTAGTCCTGCTGAAAAGATGTGAAGAATATGCATGGCTGGTATCCCTTAACATGAATCAATAGCCTTCCAGAGTGAGGCAGGATACCATGCTGGGATCATATAAAGTGGAAGATGGTGTGCAAGGCATGTAAAACAATCCCTCCACTGCATTTAGCATTAGTGAAGCCTCAGCAGGAGCAGTGTGTAATTTGGAACACTTGAGTTCAAAGAAATGGGTGGCCCAAGGCAGAACAGCTAGAGGGAATCAGCAAGAATGATCACAGATGTAGAGAAAAATAGCCTGCTAGGGAACAGAGCAGGAGAGAGGTTGTTTTTTTTTTTTTAATCTAGGTGATAGGACTGAAGAGAGATGTTTGTCCCAGGAAGTGTGAGAAGTTCTTGCAGTGGTTGTCTGTGCCTTCTGTTGCTGAAGAACAGAAGATGCAATGGGACTAACCTTGTCTGTTGTGTTAGAAGGAAAGGAAAGACACTGCGATGGAGAAGAATAAAAGAAAGAAGATTGCATGGGAATTGTGCAGCCTTGACCACCAGAGACTTCAGGATCAGAGTGAACACGAGCAGTATTGTGTGAAATCAGGCAGATGGGTGATGGTGACTGTCTCAAGTTCTTCACAGATCTGTGAACCTCTCTGGGTTTTTACCTCCCTTGTTGGAAATTAGCCTGCTTTTAGGATTTCTTTTTGCACTTTGCAAATAATTGTTAAATTAGAAGTGCCTAAAAATATTTCAGCGAGGATCTTTATTCTCTTTTCAACAGTAATAGTGATTAAATGCACAAGACTAGGATTTGTCCAGGAATCATAAGGCGGAGTACTACAAAACCATATATAGGACAAGATAAGCCATGGTCACAAGGTCATTCTTTCATGAGAATGAATTCTCCCCCTGCTGCTGAGGTGGATTTAGGAGGAGAAGGGTGATTTTTCTTGAATTTAGTTCTACAGGATCGCCAGACACTTTAGTTGGTCTCCAAAATACTCAGCTGTACATCACTGCATGGCTCTTCACATTTGGTTTAGGATCATAACAGGTTTCTTATTTGCATTTGTCTGTCATGCACAAATTATTTTGCTGAATGGCAGAAGTAATTATGCCTTTATTAGTACAAAAATCAGGGACTTTTAAGTTGATAATTTGTAGTTATTAAAAAAATATAGCTGTTTTAAAGTAGAGTGTTTTCAGAACACAGTATAAGAACTGCTGAAAGATTTTGCTTCACTTGCTCAGCCCAAGTGATTTGAATAAGCAGTTTCAGCTTCAATTTTCTCTGGATAATTAGAATTAAACTGAAAATTAACAAATTAAACTAATGCTTATCCAGATTTCTCCCTTCTGTTTCTAATGACTACTTATTTTTTTTTGCAAATAAGTTTCTAATATGTAATGAGTTGCCCAAAGAGACAAATATGGGGAGTTGTTCGGGGTTTTTTTCCTCCAGATAGTGGACTTGATTAAAAAATACCTAACAATAATTCCCAACCCATGTATTGACTTTTGGTAGTGGACTTCAGTGTTTTTCAGGGATTCTTCAAAATACGCATGCTTTAGGTATACCAGTACTATCCCTATACTGATTTCCAGTAGATAATCTGCCTATTGAATTTAAATTGAATGGTCTTGTTTGGAAATCTTTTTGAACTAAAAATGTTGTTCCAGTCTATGCATACAATGATTTTAGAAATGGAAGCCTCCAGAATAAGACATCTAATTTAAATTTATTATTTTTTTAAACTGTGGTGTTGTATTTTTACAGTGATGTGACTATATAAATATTTTTGTCTGTAGGAAGAATCTTCTGTTCCAAACAGAGCTGTTTCAGTGAAGGGCCTTTGACTTTAGAAAAAGGTGAACTGAATATTCCACACCAACTGAGGGGTTTTTCTCTTTTATTTTGCGGCTTTAGAAGACTCCTACACAGATTTCTAAATTGTCTCTATTGTTGAATGTGTTCTGTACCTTCTGAAATCTGAGTGTGAATCGAGCTGTTGATACTTATTTTGCTAACTAGTACTGTGCTATTGTGCTTTCTCGTCTCCTCTCTACCTGCCTTGAGCTTAGGTTAGAAGATCTTTGGTGCAGGAATTGTTACCCAGTGCTGTGCTGATTAGTCATCTGGTATAAAAGCAGTCTTTGTGAGTAGGGCTTCTTGTCCTTACCAAAATCCAAACAGTAAAATATTTTAAGGTGAAAAGTTCATGAGGATGTTAAAAGCATTTTTGTAGAATATTATCAACCTGTGAATTTGGAGGGGGAAAATGGTACTTTATCTATTATGTCCATGTATTGTATATCTGAAAAATTTTAGTGCCTGTGTAATGTATTGTTAACTCTACTGAAAACATAATAATTAGGCATGTAGCTTATTAACACCCCATATATATTGAAGCAGGTTTTGTAAAAGATGTAGATTTGTTCTTTGAGTCACCGTGTAGCAATAGAAAGATTTCTGTGGTGAAATGATGTGTTTTTTATACCTAGCAGATTGAATTGCCGTAAAGTTCAGCACTGACTCGGAATTTAAAGATGTATGCTGCTTGTTTATTTCTAGGATTTTTGTAGAAGCAATCTAAATGGAATGCTTTGAGAGCTGTGTGCCCACATACTGCATTTCTTAACGTTGAAGCAGTACTTACCTGGAGCGTATGTCTTTATTAAAAAAAAAAGCAAACCAGAAAGGGGTGGTGGTGGTGTGGAGGATGATTTCTTCTGGAAATCACAGAGCTAATACCGCACAAGTTGTATCTGTTCTTATTGCTGTTGGAAAGACAATGGAATATATCTTAAATTTTGATAGCCTCTTCTATCCCTAACCTGTTCTCAGAAATGCAACACCTCAGATTCTTTTTACATATTTTGTCCATGGGTTGTAGAGTTTCAGAGATCCATTTTGGAACCTTTTGTAAACAACAGTAATTTCTCAAGGAAATTTTTTGCTGGATTACTAATTTTTTTTTACCTTCTTTTACACAATAAGAGTTACTTCTAGGTTGATATCGAATTGTGGTCTTCTGCCTCTTTGCATGTGTTTACATTAGAGCCTGATAGATCCAGAAAAGCTTGAGAATATTGTAGAACGTGTTTAGGGAATCACACTAAGATACCAGGATTTACTATGTTAACTTCTAGGTAGTCTAAACTGTTTTGCTGGGGTACTCTTATCTTCAGATCAATTTAAACTGGAAAAGCAAAGCAAGAGCTGTAACTCAGCCTTATTATAATCTTACAGGTCACAACTGAATAGGAGTCCCTGTTTTGTCCAGGATTTACAGAATGAATGGGTATCTAAATCACTCCATTTGAGAACAAGTCTGGCATACATTATCAGCTTTAGTTGTGAGTTTCTTTACTTTTTTCCCTTAAAATAAGCACTGCAGGTTTCGTTATATAAGCTGTGTTAGGAGTTGAGGAATCCTCTGACTACAGATGCTGAGAATGGATTATGAGAAACAGGACAGCAGAAAATAGAGGATTATGAAGTGAGTTGTCATGTTTCTAACCAGCCGAACTCTAGCTCAGTTCTTTAACTTGCCTTCATAATAAACCAAAGAGAAGACAGAAAAATAACGTAAAGGCAATGCTTTCCAGTTTTGCAGCTGTGTGATTTGGTAAACACTTGTAAATAGGAATAATTCAGATGAGTTTTCTCTCCAATATCAAATGATAATGATAATGTTTCATCTGTATCTCACTTGTGTATTTTTTATGTACAATGTGTCTGTAAATGTGCTTAATGACCCTCGGCAAAACATGCCGTAGAGCTGGCTTCCCATCCCTATGTTGGGGGTGGTGGGCAGCAGTGGGACTGCCTCCCACTCCCACTGGAAGGATCTAGGGCAATTTGGGTAGAAATCCCAGCGGCTCGGTGGCTGCCAGCTCACGCTTGTTGAGGACGGACACCAGGGTGTCAGTAGGGAACGTGGTGCTGGAGCACAGCCACGCCGAGAAGAAACGTGAGGAAGATGCAGTCAGGGAGAGCCTGTGTCTGGATCCTTGCACAGCGTTACTGTGACAGAGAAACTTGTCATTTTTATCAAAACGAAGTTGGTTTAAAACTGGCAAAACAAAGCTTAATTAACTTTTCAGAGACGAATGTTTAGGTTTATCGTGGTATATGTATTGTATATTTATTTTTTTTTCCACAGAAACCTGCTAATATTTTAGTTATGGGTGAAGGTCCTGAGCGAGGAAGAGTAAAAATTGGTATGTTTATATCTTTGATAAGTCCCAGTGTAGCATTTAAGTTAGAATGTTCTGAAGGTGCAGTTGTACCACCTAAAGTAGTCACTGTAATACCAGTATGTGCCTGGGCACATTGCCTAAATGCTGTTTTCTGAGTGACTGGCTTCATCATATTAGCCCCATGTACCAGTTCTGACAATGAAATGCTGTAGCCTCATCAATAAAAAGTGGAAAATGTCATTATTTTTGCTTAAGTGGGTGTTTGTGTGGGGTGGGGGATTTTGATGTGGGGTTAAAGATGACAGCTAGCTAGGAGGAAAGGAGGAGAAAGAAATGGGATTTTAAAATTTCCTCCATTTACCTCTAATGCCATGACATCTTGCTGCTGCTTATAAAAATCTAAATAGGGAACTACTCATTGCAACAAACCTTAAATCTTATAATGGAATCAAAGATGGCATTTAGCCTACAAAATATTCTTGAGAGAGTAGGCAGGTCCCTTGGAGATAAACACAAGGGATCTTAAAAGTCCAGAGAACCAAAATCCATCCAAAATGTTTAGTGAGAGCTAATGCTAAATGCTTAGCCTGAGGTGTACCAGGTTAGAAAGGACCCAACACTTCCACACTATTGTAACATTTTCTGGTGGGAGTTACTATTTGCAGTGAGAGGATAATTTGTAGTAGTTCAATTATTTTAAACTAAATACATAAATAAAAATTAACAGTAGTCTAACAATAATAAACTGTACCAGGCTGTGCATTATCATGGCAGTGTTGTAATAGCAGGCTAGTAATGCACAGCCTGCTTGCATTTGTTACGGTAATGCAGCCCCATTTGGAAGGGTTTTTTAAAGCTAGTTCATCTTTTTCACTTCTCTCTGGCTTTCTTTTATGAGATTATTCTTCTGCAGTGTTGCTCTGTTCTCTTACTGTTTTGTTTACCTGAACTATATTGTTAAACACTAGTATAATGATTCAGGGTAGGATTTTCTTGGAGTGTTCAGTGCTGGTCTAGGCCTTCCCTTGCCCTTTGGAATCCAGGGAGCAACGGGCCGAGGTTGAATGCTTCTGCAGATCCTGCTCTGAAAGTTTTTAATGCCTTTCCAAGCTCTAAGGTTGACAGGGATTCAGGTCTGCATAGAAAACAGGTACAGCATGGACAACAGAAGGGAAAATTTCTTCGTATTACCATAGTCTTCATGGAGGGTTGCTTCCAAAACAGAGAATGTAGGTCATCCTCTGGACTCACTTTTGACAGTGGTGGTGATATTTGCTGTACACAACTACTTGCTAGTAATTGCACACAGACCACCCATTTATTTCTTAATTTATAGTTTTGAATTAATTTGAGAATAACTTAGTAAACAACTAAATTAAGTCAGACTCTATTAATGGACAGGTGAAAGATTCTGTATTGGGCCACCAGTCCTCTGAGCCATCCATTCCCAGTGGGGAAAGAGGGAGGGGAACCTTGGATTTCTAAGTGTGTTATCAAAGTGTAGATATTTTATTCTTATTTTCTTAAGATTGCCACAGCAGTAAAAGAATGCAGAAGTTATACATATACCAAGGGCTTCCACTTTTTCAGTGTAACTAATTTTTCTAAAAAATACATAACTGGTATTTAACTTAAAATAATTTTTATAGGCTTTTTGTGTCATTTTGGGTCATAAATTCACTTTCTGCCAACAATTTTCCTTATTATTCATAGTTATTAGTGACTTGATCAATTTTGAGTAACTGATATTTTAATGTAGAAAACTGTAAAATATTTCTCTTTTTAAATGCATTAAAGCAGTCATAAATAGGAATGCATATGAAAAAATAATTAAGGATTGTGTAGTCAAGTTAGAGACCCATATTTACACTGCATTTTCCCTCAGTGAGCTATAGCATGTAGGTCCTTTTCCCTCAGGGTGGCTATTCATCTCATTTCATTCAAGTCTTTCTCAGCATGTGAATACCCCTACATGATAGGGTCACTCTGTCTTGGGATTTGGGGATTGCTGGGTCAGAAAAGCAATTTGGGGGGAGAAGCTGCATATTTTAGTCTCTGCCCATTTTTTTCTGTATGATTTATATTTAGTAGTTCAGACAACTTTCTAGGCAGTTTTATACTACCAATTCTAAAAAGCAGTTTTTAATGATATAATGCCCACAACCAAAATTTTAAAATCATAGCCTGAATGGTATTCAGTACTGGTATATTGATACTGGAAATGCACCTTGATAGAAAATCAGCAGGGAGGCAGATGCTGTAGGCTTAGTTGCTGTTTTTTGTGTGAGGGAACTCTTGCTACAGCTAACTTCATGAGGAGGGAGCTTTTGTCATGTGCACGTATGTATTATAAATCATTCTAACCTTTGCAGACTCTGCATTTTGCTCACTTTAAAAATTGCTGCTTTGTGAAAAAACATCCTGTAATAATGGGAGTATTTTACCAGAGAACATCAGGTAAAGTGAGTCAGGATTTACCAGTGTCCTGAGGAGTTGATGCACTTCTTCAGAACAATGGTTAATTCTTTGTTGCAAATGACTCATGTTAGCAATGATTTATAATGATATACTTCATAGGTGATGCCATCCAGTAACTTCTACAGAAAGAAAATCTGCTCAGAGAGTTCATATCTGCTGCAGTCCGCCTTTGCATTTTATTTAGGAGTGATGATAGTGCTAACAAGTAAACTCAATCAGTTTGTTCAAAAAAAAGATAAAATTGTTAGTTTCCCTCAAATTTTAAAGCATCTGTCTTTGAATTTTGCAGCTGACATGGGCTTTGCCCGATTATTTAATTCACCTCTGAAGCCTTTAGCAGACTTGGATCCAGTAGTTGTAACCTTCTGGTATCGAGCTCCAGAGTTGCTTCTTGGAGCAAGGCATTATACCAAAGCTATTGGTAAGTAAATTGGACAAAAATGTACTATTTTGTTCTTGATGTAAACTGTAGCCAAATATTAAAGCTTTGATAAATTGTTCAAAGGCCAGTAGCTGAGGTAAAGGTACGTTACTTGTTTCCTGAAGAAACATTAATCTTTGACAAATTGTTTTAGTTTACTGTGGTCTTAGGCTATATGTAGAAATGAAATATATTGCTGGGTTTTGGCTCCATATGCCCTGCATGCAATCTAAGTTTGTGGCTTTCACACAAGACTTTCATAAATGCTGTCAGAGGCAATAAAAAATATGGAAGCATCTTTGAACTGCTAGTAGAATTCATATTAGGATGACTGTGAGGCACAGTGCATTAATTTTATTGCAGAGGTTATTACCTAGTGTAATAAATACATGAAATAAGGAATGTACAGAATGGAGAATATAGTGGCTGCACTGAAGCTAAGCTGTAAAATTAAGCTGCATTTTAGCCTCTCTGTGTCTTTTTCAAAGACAGGTGACAGATGGCCAGAGCTGCTGTGGGCTGTAGAACAGGGGGAACAACCCAGCAGCAAACTGGAGGGAGATTCACCTTTACTGGATTGATCAGCTTTGCTATGGAAGGGAGAGAGACTGTAGGGAAAAGAACTGGGAAGTTTTTCTCTTGCTGGCTGGTTTAAAAACTGTGTTAAAGGCTGACCACCAATTTTGGGAGAAAATAACTTGCCCAGCAGCTACTCCACTTGCTTTGCACAGATGGAGAGGTTGTATGTCAGCATACTGTGTTGTTGTTTCTGTAACCTGAAAGTCTTCCTCAGAACTCAGTCTTTTTGTTTTCTTGTTTTAGTTTTTTTTTTGTAAGATCATATCAGTGTTTCTGTCAACAGTTCTCATGTTTATGCCTTAAATGTACTCTCATTTACGTTTCTGTTAATACTGTGTTTCTTTTATAGATCAGATATGTTTTTTACATGTTCCTTTAAACTGCTTAATTTTTTGTATTTGCATCTTCCCTCACTTTACTGGCATTTCTTCTGATTGCAGTGTGTGAAACTGCATGGGCAGTCATTGCCTTTAGTACATAATTTTTTCAGTGTAGATAAAAAATGACTGTGTAAAAACACTGAGTAATGGGGTTATGCTGTCTGCATTATTTGCTTTTGTCCTTGTTTATGACCTTGTTCATTCAAGGCTTAGTGTAGCATTACTTTGAGTTAAAAATTGCATTTGTATATACTAGGAAAAAATTGAGACAACAACTGGGAAAATTCAGGCTATCTGATTATAAGATAGGAAAGCAACAGTTAAAAGAGAAAGGTTATGGTGTTTTGGTGGGGTTTTTTTTAATAAATGTTATGAAAAAGTTGTGAGGCATGTGGCTTTGAGCAATTTGCTTGTTACTCTCTTTCAAGGTGTTATAGATAGCATTTGGTTTATTCCAATACTGCTACTTTTCAGTTTGTATTTTTGGGGTCATTTAATACTACTTAAACTTGGCTGATCAGCAACTGCACATTTCTTGGTCAGGACAGTGTGGCAGTGAATGGGCAAGATGCTGGTTGGCTTTTCTTTGTGTTTTGCACATTGACAGTTACCCCAATAGTTTTCTTCACTTTTTTTCTTTACCAAATTAGTTTTTTACAATGTTAAGTGGTGTCTACACTTAAAAACCCCACAAAAACTTGTAGGATACTCTCTCGTCTCTTGTGTAGTTACTGAATTGGGTACCTCCATCCATAGCTGAAAGAAAAAGTTTACAAGTATTGCACTTCTACAGTAGAAACTTGAAGTTTTCGATGCAGGGACCTTATCTCTGATAAGCTCAACGCTAACATTCTACCTCATCCAAATGCATTTGGAAAGATTCATTTGTTGTGTTTTTTTTTTTTTTTTATTATTTCTGTTCTCCTTTTTTTTAAAGATATTTGGGCCATAGGGTGTATATTTGCAGAGCTGCTAACATCAGAGCCAATATTCCATTGTCGACAAGAAGATATCAAAACTAGTAATCCTTATCACCATGACCAGCTGGACAGAATATTCAATGTAATGGGATTTCCTGCAGGTACATTCTGTATTTTTTATCACCACTGTTCAAAGAAAGATATCTGTATTGCTTTCTTTGCATATGAAGGTGGCAGCTGATCAAAGCAACAAAGCTGTTCAAACACAATCTTTATTTCATGAGTTATAAATCTAGAATCTAATGGTCAAATTAGATATTTGCCCTTTTATGAATGATAGGGTTATCTTTGTGTATGTGTGTACCAATGCTTTATTATTTTAAAAGATCGTATTTAATGGTGGATGATTAAAAATGAGAAGGAATATTTCAGCATATCTTCAGTACTGATTATTGATTTGGAAGGCAACTGATGATTTACAAAACCAAGCAAAACTATATACATTTAGTGAATATTATGCATTTGTTTAACTCATGCTAAATTAAACATAGCATTTGGAAGTAATAGAGGGTGTTGAATTTTTTTTTCCCCTGGTGGAAGGCTGGTGGTATAGAGAAAATTTCTTTATTCTAAACCGGAAGAAAGAACTCCTTGCATGAACCAAAAGAGATTACCACGTGGATATCACTTGTTGCATTTTCCCCTCAGTGTTGGTCATATCTTGTTTTTCTGCAGGCTGCCTTGTTTCAGTTAATACTTTTGTCTTCTAGTGTTCATGTGATCGCAGGAGTCAGAGTAACAGGGGCCTTATTTTTACTTTTTTTTGTTTATCTTTCTCCTCACTGCTTGTATTCCTGCTGTTGTCCATTCACTGTTAATTATGTTTTCCCTTACTGTTTTTCTGGACTTGCCTCTTCCTTTCACACGAATTTTGTGGTCTGTGTGTGTGTGGTTCTAGAATTCTGTTATTAAACATGCTCTTATTTTTGCCTTTGACTATTTTCTGTTTGTATGTACTTCATTACTTCTGCTGTATGAGATTCACAGAAATGTTGCCTTTGCATATTGTGTCCTTAGTTTTGCTTCTTTAAGGAATACTGTCCTCTTCTGCTTTTGAACTAGAATTTTACCCTTTTATGCTGTTCTTACTTCATTTGGGTTTTACATTGGTTTTGTGTAGCTTACATAAAAAGATCATAGTCTTATTCTGGTTTTCTGATTGATTTAATTAATCCTTTCTGATGGCCTGGCATTTGACCTTTGTAGATCTTTGGTTCTTACCAAGAAATACTTTTCATTCGATTGCAGCAATTTTTTTTTCGTTTTAATTGACACTTGCCATATCTGACACAGTTTCAAATATCTCTGGGATAGGAAAGAGGAGAATATTTTGTTTAACTAAGTAACAATTAAATAATTATCTCTGATTTATTTATTTAATGCTTTTAAACTCAGTGTTCTGCAGTTGTGATCAGACTTAGTAAAGATTTGAATTGAACCACATTACTTGCCCACAGAGCCTTTTCAAGGGTCAGACCTTAAGACATTTGAGGCTAGGTGCTAGGAGTTTTTTGTTTTATTTTTAAATCCATTTTGGCCTTGGTCTACAGTGAGATGAATTATTCTTTAATTTGAGCATGGAGACTTTACTTTTTCACAACTTTTTGTTGGCTAGCAGTATTTCTTACTTTGCAGAAGTACCTCTGGGCATTTTCCTGTAACTAAAAGTGCTGTCAGAACAGAGAATCCCTTAGAAGGAAACAGGGTTTGCTGGAGTCTTGTGTACCCCTGTCCTGAGATCACAGCTGTGTCTAAATAAATTAAGTAATGGTCCTGAAGGTTTCAAGCACAAGGCCTGATGTGTTTTTCTTTGGTGTTGTTTAGTGGGCACTGTAGCTGGCATCTGTTTTTTAAAGTTCTTGAGTTAATCAGCACACAGCTGGAACCTCTGAGGTGTTGGTATGATTTATTGTGAAGAGATGATGAAGGAATAGGAGCCGAGGAGTACAAAGACATAAGTAACTGCAAGGTTAGAGAAGCAGAATTAAAAAAGAATAAAAATCAAGGCTGTGGAGATGCTTGGAAATGCTTTGTTTTACTCAGAGAGAAAGGAAAAAAATAATTAAAACTGCTTTGCAGATAAAGACTGGGAAGACATAAAAAAGATGCCTGAACATTCAACCTTAATGAAAGATTTCCGGAGAAACACGTAAGTCTCAAATGAGCTTGCTTAAGAAAGCGTATTTTATATCTTTTTCCTACTCTTAAGTTTTATGTAGTTCAGGTTGTTTTCTATGTAGACACCAAACAAGGACTAGGAAATCATTATGACTTAAGATTGTGAAAAATGAAAAATAGAGTTGTTTCATAGTGGTGAACTTGGCCTGTTGAGGTGGTGTGGCTCAGAAGAGTAGCCAGAGAGCCTGTAAAGGGTAGGGTAGCAGGTGTGAAAACAGGTGATGCCAGTAAGACCCCACGCAGCTCTGAAGTTTGCAAAGCACAGTGTGTCAAAGCACAGCTGTTCCCAAATCTGTGGTACTGGCAATGATTTTCTGTAATAGCTGCATAGAAAGGGGTCTGGTAACCTTACACCATTTCCAGCAAACAGTGGGTATAATTGTCAGGTTTGGTGTCTAGGGTAGCTTACGAAGACTAAAGAAGAAAATACCCTTCAGCTTTGCTGTCACATTGCCACAGGCTAATATGTGCACTTAAAATGCCACCCTGTTGCCTGATTTCTGTGCTGAGGCAATTGGGGCTGTACAGTTACATACCTTTCTTGCATCTGCCGTGCTATTGTAACCATTTAGAAACCTTTTTTTTTTAGTTTCTCTTAAAAAAAAGTAAATTCATGAATGCTTCTGTAGCAAACTGTAGGTTGCGGGAGAGCATTCAGATGGGCTCAGTATTTATGTCTATCTTTACTGTCATGAGAAATACACAAAAGCAAACAGTATAATAGTAAAACTGCTTACAGGCAGTTTAAATCCAGTTAATAGTTTACTGTCTGCATGTGGGTTAAAGGTGTGCTTTTTGTGTGGACGTGATGTGCTTCTATAAGGATATGAGGGAAACGTGCCTTTCTGCAGTTCTGATTTTTAAGTAATCTGTGGTGTTGGTAGTTGTGGTTTTTCCCTTCTTACTGGATTCGCAGGGAGACTAAACTGTTCTTATTAATATGTTTTGTGGCTACTAAGGAAGTTTTGCTGTATCAATGATTTGCATATTAGAAATATCATTTTTGTTTCCTTTTCTAGGTATACCAACTGCAGCCTTATCAAATATATGGAAAAACATAAAGTTAAACCAGATAGTAAGGCATTCCACTTGGTAAGTTTGTGCATACATAAAAAATCAAATCCCTTGTATAAGTTACAGGTGTTTGAAGTAAGAGATGAGCTGGTGTCAAGTCCACTGTAACTAACTTTACTTTACAAATAAAGTTAGGAATAACTGATACTCTGCAATATGAAAATTACAAAATCACTTAATCTTCTCACATTGATAAAATGATTCTGGGTGTCATTTACTGGATTAGGTTTAGTATCAAGTAATTTTGAAGTTTTTGTCTCTAGGTCATGTTAGCCTGTAGTTATATTTGCAGTTTTGCTGCACTCCATAGCCATTTTGCTGCTTTGCATACTTTCAATACATTATTTTTAACTTTTAAAAAATTCCTATATGCCCGATTTTTTTTTTTTTTGCATATTCATTTTTAAGCTTTTGAAGAGACCTTAGAGCAGATTTTCAATACGTAAAGGGAGCATTTGTAGAAACTTTTTGCAAGGACAAGCAGTGATAGGACATGGGGTAATGGATTTAAGATGAAAGAAGCTAGAGTTGGATTGTATATTAGGAAGAAATTATTGACTGTGAGGATAGTGAGGCACTTGGGACAGGTTGCACAGAGAAGTTCTGGATGCCCCGTCCCTGGAAGTGTTTTAAGACCAGGTTGGATGTGACTTGGACCAACCTGGAAGGTATCCCTGCCCACTGCAGGGGTGTTGGAACAAGATGGTCATTAAGGTACCTTCCAACTCAAACCATGCTATGATATGATACAAGTTTGCATTTTACAGACTTAAAAAGAAAATTAACTTCAGACTTGGACATGTAGTTTGGAAAATTTTAATGTCTTCCTAGTTCACTAATCTTTTGTAGCTTTCTTATGAATACTTTGTAGAACCCTTACAACAATTATTTTCTCTCTAGAATGTGTAACATTTTTAATGAAGACTCCAGTTAAAATTATGCACTTGCTCAGCCCTGGAAGTGCTTGTCTTGTGTTGTTTCAGAAATTACTGTACTGAGCCTTTTTGTCTGTGCTTTAAAGAACATTTAAGTTGCTACTAGAAAGCCTATATATGTATTTATGTATGGAGAAGAAAGATTTTAAGGGTGTCTAGTTACTCTGAATGGACATCCTCCTTATCTTGATGTTTCCTACTCAGATTAAATGTTTTCAGGCTCAAATGATAAAGTAAATAGATTATTTGGGAGGTGGACGGGAGTGAGGGAGGAAAAAGAGAAGGTTTTTCTTCTTGGAGGTGAGAGGAACAAATTGAAAAAAAGGGAAGATGTTGGAGAGGCCTGGGCATCTGAGGGCTGCATGGCTTTTGCTCAAGCCATTGGAAGCTGTACCTTCCCGGATGATCAGACACAAGGGGTTTTTAAGCAGCTGTCTTTTTTTCTATTCAGTATTCTTCCCTCTGTTTAAATTCTTTAATTTATCCTTTGGTCAGATCAGATCTGATGCAGTATTTTTCTTGTGGCATACTGCTTGAGCAGGTTTGAATCCTTAAGGGTTTCCAAGCAGATAAGTTATACTTCAACCAGTCTGAAATAGAGCATATATTTAGGGTTCATATTAAACCCAGAAGTACAACCAGCTGAATCAGGCAATGATTGCAGTTGTACTGTTCTGTGTCATTTACTGTGAAGTGTCTCTGCTCTCTGAAGTTAAAAGTTGGTGAAATTAACTAGAGGTGTTTACGTAAGTGAGGAAACCAGTCGTCTCTGAGGGAGGCCCCTAATAAGACTTTCTCTGAATGAACTAGCTTCTCTTACAAGCTGTGAGTGCTCTGTCCAAACCAATCTGAAATTTCTCATGTGTTCTCTGTCTTGCAAGAATAGAAATTTGTTTTCAGCGGAGCAACAAAACTAGACACAAAATAGTCAGATGAAAATAGTTTAAAACACTTACTGCAGCATTTTCGCTTCTCTCTGCTGCAGCACAAGGGGACTGTAACTGTGTGAACATGTTCAGCGTGTTTGTACCAAAAAGCAGTGGTTACATTAAAACGCAGAGTCAGGGAAAGGTGTCCTTTACCAGGCCACTGGCACGCTTCCATCCTTGGTTATATCTGTTAGTGCTGAACAGCAGGATCAGAAGGGGAGTTGGAACACGAACCCCAGACTGAACACACTCCTCAACTGGTGCTTCTCCCACCTTCACTCAACACAGCTGATGGCAAGAGAGGGAGCTTTGTGCAATTTGGATCGTGTCGGTCAGCGTCAAGGAAGCTAAAAGGCAGTCAGGGTATTTAGTAGAGTTGATGTAGCGGTGTTCTTTTGTGCCTCCCATAGATCTGGATGGGAGAGAAGTACTGTGTAGTTATTAGCTGTGAGAGAATTTTCTCAGTTTTCTGCTTACTGCTGTCTGTCAGAACAGTTCACTGATCCCATTTAAAAAACCTGAGCTTTCCAGAATAATGTCTTAAAATACTGTTCAGGAGCTGCCAAAATTTGAATGTGCCTTAGGTTTCTGCTCTTGTTGTTTGAGGCTAAGCTCAACTGCAGATGAATGCCTTGGGCCTCTCCAGCAAAGTCTGAACAAGTTCAGTGAATTTCTTGGTACCAGTTCTTCCAGAGGTGTTCCAAGATCTTACCCTTTCATAACTATTAAGATACAAGTATCTTTTCCTTTTACTCTGTGCATCAGAACAGATTAAAAAGCTGTTTATAGTCTACTATCTTAAAATACGTACATCCAGAGATTGTTGTCAGTGACAAAAATAAAATGTTTTGCTTTCCCAACTTGAATGAACCAGGTTTTTTTCTCCTCTTTACAGACATTCATGTACATGGTCCATTTTCACATGCAGAACTGATGTGTTAAGAAAACTTTGGCTCCTTCCTGCTTTTGCAGCTTACTATTTTTCCACTTCCACATTCTTGGGTTTTTTTTCCTACTTACTTATGCCCTAGAGAATGGAAAACAGCTGCTGCTTCTGGTTAATTCAGTGATTCTTGATCTTCCATGTGGGTAGTTTGGTCCATATGAACTGTAGTGATTGTCCCATTCATTGATGATGTTTGAAGTTTACTGCATTTTTATTGTGTCATTTAGCCAGGTGATCTTTACATCAAGCAGTTTTTAAAATAGAAAATATTTTTAATAATAAGTGGAAGGTTCACTTTTGTGTGGCATCTGTACAAGGGGCAGAACCAAAGTTTTGATCCCCTGGGTGGATAAATGGTTGCACAATCATTTGTGATTTCTTTTTTGTGTGGCTGATCATGACCAAGTCTTGTCAGCATGTGATGGACAGCTCTAGAATCCTGTCACCAGAAATGATGCTAGAATCTTGCAGTGCTTTTTATTTGTGTTTTTCAGTGTGTTGGCAGTTCTTTGTCATGTTTTGCCTTTTCTGGCTCTTGGCATTGCTTTTTGAGAGAGTAAGAATTGGCTTGTTCAGCGTGCTATTCTATAAAAACTTCATGTAGACTCAGAGCTGAAATAACTTACTGTGAGTCCTTGTGGATGATGTGAAAAACAAAGCTGGATTGATGATGGTAATTCATAGTTATCACGTTAGAACAGAAGGCTGAGGGGGGAAATGTACTTTCTTAACTTCAGCTTTTGAAGTGTGGAGATTTGCACTGTGGTTATGAATGCTCACTTAATAGCTAGTGAAAGGAGATGACCAGTTCAGACTTAGATCATGACACTGGATCTTTTTAAAAAGGTGAATGTATGAATCCTATAAAAAGTATGAATAGGAAATTTAAATTAATATTATTTACGTATGTCATTTCTTGTTAGATCCACAGTTTCAAAAAACCCCACTACAGGTTGAAAGTGAAGCATTTCTTTTAAAGACCGTTGTCTTTGACAGTGTTCATGGCGTAGTTTTGCCTTGGGCACTGTGTTGTGTTGGTGAAACATGAAAACTCACTGTTTTTCTGTGTAGTATCTGAAGGTTATCTCATGTTGCTTGTCCAGCACAGCTGCATTCCACACAGCTGCATTCCACACAGCTGCTGGAGAGCAGTATATGCATGTACACCAGACTTTTTGAATAAGAAACACGTAGTTTAAGAATGCATCACTGCAGCTCAGCACTAGAGCTAAATAAAGTTGTTATGGTCTGCTGTTCCTAGTTCAAGACCACACCTGGGGTGCTGTGTCCAGAGGAGGGCCATAAAGGTGCTTCAGACCTCTCCTCTGAAGACAGGCTGAGAGAGCAGCGTTTGTTCAGCGAGGAGAAGAGAAGGCTCCCAGGAGACCTCAGAGCACCTTTCAGTACTTGGAAGGGGATCTCCAAGAAAGCTGGAGAGGAACATTTTTTTGATAGAACAAGAGCTAATGGCTTTATTAATGAAAGAAGGTAGATTTAGATTGGATATTAGGAAGAAATTCTTTATTCAGAGGGTGGTGAGGCACTGGAACAGGTTACACAAAGTTCTGGATGCCCCCTCATTGGAAGTGTTCAAGGTCAGGCTGGACAGGGATCTGAGCAACCTGGTGTAGTTAAAGGTGTCCCTGCCCATGGCAGGTGGTTGGGCTAACTGACCTTGAAAAGGCCCTTCCAGCCCAAATTATGCCATGATTAAAGTTGCTAGTACATTGTGGAAACTTTTCAAATGTATTTGATACAACACTTGTGACTGGAACTGAATGTCCTGAGCTTTGCAAGTGAAAATAGGTGTTCTTTGATAGGAAATGAAGTTGCTATTTATTTTAACAGGAGAGTGTGGTTATGCCATTTATGGTTAGGCTTTTGAGTTCAGACACATTTGTAACATCTTGTCTTTGAGGAATACAGTGAAGTTTCTATGAGTGATTTTGGTAATGTGGTAGTATAAAGGTTTTTGTCTTCTTTTTTTTTTTTTTCAGCTTCAGAAATTGCTCACTATGGATCCAATAAAGAGAATTACCTCAGAACAGGCTATGCAGGATCCTTACTTCTTGGAAGATCCTCTTCCCACATCCGAGTAAGTGGTCAGTTTATTAACCTATCAGTGCATTCAGAGATGCTTTAGAACTGTGCTTTCTCTCTGCCCTAAGTATGTTTGTGAATATTGAGCTAAATACTGTCTAACAACCGAAGAAAGCTATAACCACTAAAATGCCATTCGTGGTTTTTAAAATTAAGTAGTATTTTTATTAATCTCTTGCTTTATGGAACTTTGATCCTATTAGTTGCAGCACTAATCTTGTTACTCACTGACAGGTTGATTATGCATGCTACAGATCTTGGTAGACAACTGCTAAGTGCCCGCAGGTCCACTTCTGCTCCAGAATGCCAGATGACAGTCTCTAATTAGTTTACATTTTTGTCTTAGCCTTTGTTGTAAATTCAGTGGGTGGGCAAAGTCAACTCTGTGTCTCTGTGCTGTCATCCTTAACAACTTAAATCCATTTTCTGTAGACACTCCTCTTTTTTGTTTGCACAGGCAGGTTTACAAAAGGGAGAAAATGTATGGACAATGAATGATTTCATTAAAAATTAAGCCCCTCTTCCAAAAGACTGGCCAGAGAGCATGACTGTACAGCCTTTTAGGAAAGCTATTAGTACATCCTGTATGTGATTCTCTACTCTTATGTAGGGAAGAATTTATAAAATATGTATATTATAAGGAATTAATTAAAAATGAAATTATTTTGCTAAAACCTACTGGATTATTTATAGCATCTCCTGACCTGTCTCTGTGAATTAAAGTCATGTTGTAAAGTCATAAATTGGCTGTTGCAGAAACTGCTTTTAGGATGGTGTTTGGCTTTTTTTCTCAAATTTAGGTCGACATTTTAATGTGAATACACAATGAGTATTGCTAACAGGTGTACAGAGACTTTATTATAAATACATTCTACTGATGAAGGGCAGGTGAATATTAGCTTTCACTAGCAGTAGCAAATCCATGTAGACTGTGAGATATGAACTGACAGGTGAAATTTCTAGTTACTTTTAAACTTTTTTTTCCAGGTGGTTTTATTAATAGTCAGTGAAGTTTCCAGGAATACTTTTAGTTAATCCTGTGATTGTGAATTATGCAATAGCTGTAGTGAGATAGCTCTTTGTGCCCTTGCAGATACCTAACAGGTGACGTACCTTTCTAACCAACAAAAAAATTATTTTTTATAAGCTTAAGTTAGTGTGTAAGAGTCAACTGAACATTAAAATTGATTGTGAATATGTTTTTACTGAGCTCAGAATATGGTGATAGTCAGGGAAATCTTCTCTCTTAGTTACAGGGATTAAGTGATGGCTCAGGCAACTTGAAACTAGCGTGGGTGAAGTGTGAATCTTACAGGTCTAACCCTTCTGTTCTAATACAGTGATAAATAGACTTTTTTGGGGGACAGTGTTTTTGCAGGTTGTCAAATCCCTTACCCAAAACGAGAATTTTTAACAGAAGAAGAACCAGATGATAAAGGAGACAAAGTAAGTACTAGAAGAACAGTATCATCATGTTTCACTGGCTTTTACACTATTTCCTGATTTCATGTTATTTCATGTACTGCTTTTGAGTTGAAATTTTTCTTTGTGTTTAAACAATTGAGAAGAACCAGCAGCAGCAGCAGGGCAATAACCATACTAATGGAACTGGTCATCCAGGGAACCAAGACAACAGTCACACACAGGGACCCCCACTGAAAAAAGTGAGAGTTGTTCCTCCTACCACTACCTCAGGTGGACTTATTATGACCTCAGACTATCAGGTATTTTGTTTTATTCACATATTGTATATTTGTTTTTCATGTTTAGAGCAGTGTTTCTTCAAAAGAAAGTAATTTCTAAAAAAGTAATTTTGTAAATGTCACTGTATTAACTGTTAACTTTTTGGTGTCTTTTGAATTTTTTTTCAGATTCATTTAGTTGATAGTTTGTTGATATCCTGATACTCTTTAGGTTAGCAGTAAGGAAATTAAGATGAGACATTATTAGAGTTACTAATTATTACCTTGATATTAGGGACCGCTAATGGTTATGGACCAGGAGCCTGTTATGCTGTGCTCTGTATCACCTAAAAATGCCATTTCTTGCTTGAACAAGCCTGTAATGGTAGGAGGCAGAGGATATTGCAGTAAAAAAACCTGTGAAATAAGAATCTGAACAAGTGTTTTAGCTGGGTAAATGGATGTGGAAATAGTATTTTGGATGGCAGATAAAGACTTGGCATGATGCTGTCACAATCTTTCTTTTGAAGACCAAGGGAGATTCCAGGTTGAGTAAGCCAAATATTACAGATCTGAAGACAGGCGAGGTGGTGGCCAGTCAATGAGTGAGGAGGATGACGAGGCACATTTAGAAAAAAAACCTTGAGGAAAACATGAAAAATGTGTTCTGGCCTTCCCATGTTTGTGCTTGTGGTCAGACATTAAAAAATCAGAGCCTCGAGTATAAGAATATCTTGGTCATCCCAGGGAATGATACCTGAGTGTTTTGGGTTTGGATGAGGCTACTACTGGAGACTGGGGAGAAGAGATTTAAGGACAGAACCTTTAGTTAATACAAGCTAAGAAATTACAGAAGAGGAGCAGGGAAGACTTCAAATGATTCACAGGAGCAGTTAGAGAACGGCAGATTTTTGGAAGCTTAGGGAATAGAAGGTTTCAAGAGGAGGCATGCTGCTGAAAATGTTAGCCTGCAGGAACTATTGCATACTGGTTCACATGGAATGCACAGTACAGGCAGCCAGTTGGCAGTCTTGGATGAAATCAAAAGATGGGGAAGTTGGAAACTACTGGCAATGTTTTCAGTTAATTTAAAGATTAGTATCTAAATGTGAGACCCTGATAATGGAAACCCACTTAGCTGGGCTTATGTAGCAAAACGTAGCGAGAGTTAAGTAACTGAGTCAGTGAAGCTGCTGCTGTCAACTTGCCTTTCAGTTTGATACAGCTTCTCCATGAACCACCAGTGGGCTTTGAAATCTTGCATTTCAGAGTTTGTTCCTGAGAGTACCAGATAGCCTCAGAAGCTGCCTGGGGGCATTACATTCATCCTTACCTAAATCTGTGTACTCTCAGCATTAGCCAAAACTTGAAAGTACTATGAAAATGTAAAATAAGATCATTTTCAGGAGCTTTACTGTGAGCCCCTTCGTATAGTCCTCAAGTGCCTTTGTTCAGTTTATCCCAGGACATCAATAACACATCAGTTTGCGAGTCATTCTCCTTGAACAATATACATTTTTAGAGCTGTTTGAGACAGTGGTGAGCATTAACTACAGTTCTGCAGGGTGGGGTGCCTCTAAGTATAAATGTCATCTTTCTTTTAGTAGGATTATCCATTGCAAGCACTCTTAGAGGAGTCTCATCCCTTTCAATTTGGCAAGCTGCAGTCAATTGCTGTTTTGGCCTTTTAATTGGCTCTTTCTACCACTTCTTAAAAACACACGTGCAGAGCAGTAGGCAAATGCAACTGTAACTTTCTTAATCTTGTTCTCCGGTGGAGTCACACATCTAAGGAGGTTGATGCAGAGGTTGTGTGTACTGTGTCAGGGAGCCCCATTTATGTGCCCCATTTATGCGCCCTATTTACATGCTCTTCACTTCATTTTGCTGCTGCATTGTGGCATTTGGAACAAACTTCAGCTCCTAGTTCTGTGAGCCAGAGCTGAGGTTTACTGGCTGACAAATCAGAGGACTCAAATTGCTCGGCTGGAGTTGGCATTGGTTTGTTTTCAGCACATTCTCATCAAAATTTTTGTACTCTCAGATATCCATCCTGGGATTACAGCTGGGGGCAGCCCTTGGTGACAAACATAATTTCAGAATACTTCTCCCTTAAGATAATGATAACTGCTCCTTTTCTGTCTCAGGAGCTCTTACTGGTTACTTGACTACTTCTGACCAATCTTTTTGCTGTCTCTCCCGGAGGGGAAATACCTGGTTTTCAAAAAAAATAAATCTTCTTCCCCCTAGCCTTGCAAAGAGGCAGTCAGTAGATTTGTTCTGATTAAGGTGTCTGAAAAACATGGTAATCAAAGAGAGGAGACCTGAACTTGCTAGCACTAGAACAAAAGCAGTTAAGAGTTTCCTGCTGATGGTTTCAGGTCTCCCTGAAAAAAATTCCTCACATTTTTTGCTTCTGATCCAGCAATTTGAGGAGACAGCAAACAAACATTACAATACAGCCTTCTGTTTTAATCAAACACCTGTTCCTTTGTTCTTCATTTGATTTGCTCAAATTCCCCATAAAAAGCTTGTGAAGAAGGATTGCCATCTCCTGGGCAAGGCACACTAAGACAGTTTCTACATTTGTTCAGAAGTCAAATTACTCTCTGCAGGGCACTTTGACCTTGTATCCTTTTTTGCCATGCATAAAAATAGTAGACACATGGCACACAGACTTCCTTGCCTCCTTGTTTAAATCTGCAATGTGACACTCCCAAAGGCAACGTGATTAAACAGGCTGGAGCAATTCCACTACTCTGAGCTTTTGCTTGTGATAACCCTCTGGGGGCTTAATGGTATTTAGAAAGGATTGGATATTTACTTTTGTGCTTAAACAAAAGCCGTTTGTTGCTCTGGGTGTCATAAAGAAACTGATTTTTCATTGCCTCTGTCTTAAAATGAGATCTGTTTTAGAAGTCAGGATGCAGGGAGTGTTTTACAACTGAAGTGAATGGTCAGTTTTAAATGGTTAAACTTGTGATGGTTTCCTACATACAGGAGCCACACATGGGCAAAACCAACATTCAACATTTTTGCCCTCTGAAGTACATCCCATATTTGTAACATGGAGAAGGGTGACCCAGAGCTGTGACCCTTCTGGTGATGAGTGACTTAGTCCTTCTCTGAGGGCTGAAGGCAAATGTCACAAACTTCGGTCACTGTGCTAATGGTGCCATTCAGCAGTGCTGGTTTGTTCCCACTGACATTAAGTGCTGGTCCAGCCATTTCTGCCCCTTTTCTCTAGAGGTGTTAGGTCAGTCTTATGAGTGTGTTAACAAGTAGAGTATGCCTTTTTTATTTCTGCCATCATCTCAGCATCCTGGGTATAGCTTCTGTTCTAAATGCTGTACAGCAAGAAAAAAAATGGGATTTTTTGTTTTATTTTGTGTTGCTTCACTCAGTAAATAATTGAGGGAGCGCTGGTTGAAAGGGGCCTCCAGAAACCATCTAGCTCAGTCTCCTGCTTGGAGCAGGGCTGTTGTTAGTTCTGACTCACTCAGGCTAGCATGGCTTTGTTCAGCTGAGTCTTAAAAACCTTCATAGACAGAGACCTCACAGACTCTATGGGCAGATTCTTCCAGTGCTGTACTGGTCCCTTAGTGGTCCCTTCTCCAGTGTCCCACCTGAACCTCCCAAGCCACAATCTAAGGACTTTTTTCCCTGAAATATCTGGTTCCACTGAGGAACATGTTGCTGTTGTCTTTAAACTCTCCATCAAGTATTTAAGGCTGCTGATAGATGACAGCCCAGTCACAGTGCTCTCAGCTTGTACTCCTAGGTCACACAAAAGGGTGGCAAGTATATGCTCTATGTGTGAAAATCTCCAGAATAAGGCAGAGCGGCTCATCAGCAGTAAAATGCCTCGTCTGGACCTCCACCCCAACCTACCTTCTTGGTAGGAGAAGGGAGCAAGTGGAGAAGACCGCTGCCATGAGTGGTGGTAGCCCATTGTTATGTGTGGGTGCATTGTAGCCATCTGGAGGGTTGGCTGGAGGTTTGACTGTGATGGGTGAAGATTCACAGGAGGCCATTAGGGTGGATGACAAAAGGCTGGCAGCTGTCACTTTCTAATCTGGGGTTACCTGCTGTAATCAGAGCAAGTGAAACGAAGCCTGGAAGTGCAGCTGCTTTGAGACTGTGTGTGCTGGGTGCCTCATGAAGAAACGAGTCAGTAGGTGAAATTGTCTCGCGATGTCCGCGTTACGAAGGATTGTGTGTCTGTGCTTTCCCCCCTGCAGCGTTCCAACCCCCATGCTGCGTACCCCAACCCCGGACCAAGCACATCGCAGCCACAGAGCAGCATGGGATACTCAGCTACCTCCCAGCAGCCGCCGCAGTACTCGCACCAGACCCACCGGTACTGAGCTGCACCCGGTGCCGTCGATGCGCTGTCGCCGATGCTGCAGGACCGGCCGCACGGCTGCGTGCCAGGAGCCCGGCTTGGGCCAGAGAATGTACTGTACAACCACACCTCCCACCTGTCCGACCGCCACGACCCAGCCCCTGCCACAGGGCCGAGTGGGGGCTCCCACGTTGTACCTGGTTTTGGGGTTAGACTTGAAAAGGAAGTGCTAGCACAGTTTGTGTTGTGGATATGCTACTTCTGTAGTTTACTTGACATGGTTCAGACTGACCGATGCATTTTTTTCAGTGACAGTCTGTAGCAGTTGAAGCTGTGAAATGTGCTAGGGGCAAGCATTTTTGTTGTTGTATGTGGTGAATTCTCTTGATGTAACAACTTTTACCTGACCAATAGTACATGACATCTTTGAACTGGTACTTGAAACATACAGTATATGTGACCATGGCAAAAAAGCAAACTAACCGTAACTCTCAGACAGTTTTGATAGACGTTTATTTTTAGTGACTTTTGTGGGTTGGTTCATTTTCCACCTAGATCAATGTTTTATGACCGACACGATTGCTACGATGAGATTTTTTTAAGAACATGAAAGCGTTTGCATTTTTTCCCAGCAATTACAAACGTCCCAAAGATTTATTTCCGACATAAGTTTTTGTTTCTGTTTTGAAATCTATGACTTGACTGGTATTAAAGCTGCTATTTGATAGTAAAATAAGTATGTTGTCATTGATATAAACATGTTTGGTTCAGCAAACAAACTAAAATGATTGTCATAGACAGTGTTTTATTTTTCTCCTGTTGGTGTTAATGATTTGTGAGCATGCTTTGGGATTAAAAAAGCATGAATGATATTTCCTAAAAAGGTGCGGCATCCATTCAGATATTTTGTCATGATTTTTGAGAACCAGCTTGGTGTAGTGGATTTTAAATTTTGTTCAGTTAATTATTTTTTTTTTTAATGTTCGCACGTTGTTTAGGGGTGCCATTCCTACTGCAGAGGAACAAGGTGTTAGGAGAGCCTTAGAATTTATGAGGAAAAACTTACATACAATGTACTGTATCAAACTATTTTACATGAATGACACAAGTATTCTGAGTAAAAAAAAAAAAAAAAAATCAAACATTGTTAAAACAAGGTGTTATGTAATAAATTTATTTTTCATAAATCTGCATATGACCTTTGCCTGTATTCCTTTTTATCAGTGAAAACACCCTGCTCCCCCATCCATACATCTATATCAGGTTGTGTCCTGAGAAACAGCATCCAATGGGAATTTTTCTTGCAAGGCAGGCTTCTGTTAACTGGTGAGAAGGATAATTTTTCTTTTAAACAGCAGAAGAAATGTAATTACTCTTGTTCTGTACATGTAGCTGATCAGCTGGAGATACTTTAAAAGTGGGTTGATTACTAGTGACATTCCCTAGATCAGACAGCTCCTTTTCATCTACAAAATCCAGAGGCATTCCTGTCTGGATAGTTCTTCTGAGGTTTCTGTAGCTCATTCTTATTTTGGTAGGTAGTACCATACCATGATTTTGGCATAAATATATGCAATGCACACAGGATTTTTTTCTGCAGGTGCTTCATGTAGTGTGAATATCAGCTGGTGTGATTCATCCAAATGCACTGAGATGCTGATGCGGGCCGAAACAAAAACCAAATTGTTAGCCAGCCTGAGAGGCAAACTGTGTTTGAGGTGAAGATAAAACTACCTGAGTGGATGGAGTACAAGTTCAAGTATTCAGGCGACTTTAAACTAAAGAAGAAACTCTGAGTGCAGAATTTATGCTGCTTTTATGATACTGTGTGATGTCCTCTTAATTTTGACGTAAGAGGTGTCAAAATCTGTCTTTCCCTGGTTTCTGGAACAAATGAATATACAGGTGGGAGTGCCTTGAACTTCATGGTTTGCTTTTCAAGTGAAAGCATTTTTAGTTTTTATCCTTAATTTATATATAGGCTTTAAGCTTGCCTGTTCAGTATCTCCACACTGTTCCCAGGTACTCACATGGTGCCAAGAGTAACTTTTTTTTTTTTTTTTTTTTTTTTTTTTAT
>VZTI01003856.1:564935-654922 GCA_013397865.1 Struthidea cinerea | reverse complement strand
GGCGGGGGGAGGTTAGGCTGGATATTAGGAAAAGGTTCTTCACCCAGAGGGTGGCTGGACAGTGGAACAGGCTCCCCAGGGAAATGGCCATGGCACCAAGCCTGCCAGAGTTCAAGCACTTAGATAATGCTCTCAGTCCTGTGGTGTGATTTTTGGGGTTGTCCTGTACAGGGCCAGGAGTTGCACTTTGATGATCCTGTTGAGTCCCTTCCAACTCAGGATATTCTATGATTCCTTCATTCTGAAGCCACTGCTGGGCAAACTCTTCTGGCTTCGCTGAAAGGCAAGCCGTGATCTCTGCTTTTCGTGTGTGGTGGTGGTTGGTGGTTTTATGGCATGGTTAGGCAGTTTGGCTGCAACCAAGTGGGGTAATGGAGCCTGCAGGAGCTCATAGTGATGCCCGAGGTGGCCACCTAAAAAAGAGACTAGACAAGAATAAGAGAATAGTAGTAGGTATTTATTTGAAGGGCCTTCAAAGGTACACCCTGGGCAGTCAAAAGGCTACACCCAAGGATGGACCCCAAGTCACGGGTTTTTCACACTTTTATAAGTTTGGTTCATTTGCATGTCGGGGTTAATTCTCCAATTATAACCTCAGTTAATGATGTAATTACCCCAAGTTTACTCTCCTCTTAGTTTACACATTTTGGGCCTAGGACAATCTGGGTGTCCTTGGAGAGCAAGTTTGGAGAGGCTTTGTTATGTCCGCCTAGCATGAGACAACAGTAGTTAACAGGCTACAAGAAACTTCAGAGTTACACACTAGGCAGTACAGGATTTGAAAAATATGAAAGTTAAAACCTAAGGCATCAATAGGACTTACTGTGTATCAGGAACGAAGACATGGAGTATTTCTTGGAGCCAGTGGTGAAGTTGCAGACCTGCCATTTGGAGTAAATATTGTTGCCATGGTTAAAATGAGCCTCATTTCTGCAGAAGGAATGAGTAATGTGGTGTTCCCTATACCCTATTTTAGTTCTTCCCCTGAACAGAGCAGCCTTTTTTTGTCGGGAAGGGCAGCCATCCCAGCATCCTCCTTCAGGCTGAGTGGTGACAGTGCTTCAGGCTGCCAGTTCTGAGACAGTTTAGTATCTAGTGTCCCTGGAGACCAAGGTAGATGAGCCTAATTCAGTGTAATTTGCTTGTCACAGCTGTGGATAAAGAACACTCTGTGAAATAATTTGTCAGATGTCTGAATGATGGGATGTACAAACTGTGCTCCAGCAGTAGGAAAGAGAGAGAAAAAGGTGCTTACCCTTTGAAGGCAAAACAGAAACAAAGCTGCTGCTGTTTCCACCAGGTCTCCTGTGATAAGTTCCTTTCCTCAAGGATTTCAGGCAGGCTTTCAGTGATGGCAGGAGCTGTCTCCAGAGGACAGTCTGTACTTGCAGGGATCCTGTGCTGGAGAGTTGGCCACTGGCACTGATGTTAATGAAGCCATTGCTCTGGGGTGATGCACGCCAGCTCCAGCCCAGGATGGGAATCTGGATGAGCTCCATCACTGCTCTGAAAGCTCCCATGTCACGAGATGTTGAAAAGTACTTTTCAGCCTGCCAGGATTAGGGTGCCTTTCCTTGGCTCTCAAGGAGTTTAATTATCCCTGAGTTTAACTATCCCTTTGCACTTCTGGTCCTGCGTAGGTGGACTGGGTAGTCCCCTGAGCCAGGGGAGGACGTGAAAGGGCTAGTGCAGGAGTGCTGTTACTCAAGCTGCTCAGCACATCTTGGCACACAGCCCTGAGCCCACAGAACACCAAGGACAGCCTTTATGGAATGGCTTTTGGGAAGTGTTTCCATTTGCTCAGCCGGGGATATGGGAAGGCTGCCATATCCTTGGAGCAAGACTTTGTTTAATGTTTGTGGGAGCTTTGAATCTGTACAGTGTGTCACCCACGGTGTGTGAAGAGCAGCAGCCTCTCTGACACCCCATTAGGGACAAACGGGATGCAGCCGGCTGGCCGAGGGAGGGAGGGAGATGAAGTAGGGATTTGTGTACGGACAGTGCTTACGGGAGTGCTGAGGTAGAGGTGAAAAGCCCTTCAGCAGATGCTTATGGAAGGCCCATGGTTACACCTGTCCCAAAGGCACTCTGTGAGAAGGCCAAGAGGGATTGTCTTGCCCTGAGGTGTAAAGAGCACCCCTGTCTTTCATGGCAGCTCATTCCTTCTCTGACCCACTGTGCCAAAATCTGACCATGTCCTACATTTGTTTATGCAGAGTTGCCTTTAGTACTTGGCTGGTCTTCGCACAAGGTGCTGGCCAGGTGTGCTAAGAGCTGCTCTTATTGATCAGCTTTTAAAATTAAAATTCTGTTTCTGTTTATAGTGTTTCTCAAGTATACTTAGGGACCTGTGAAGCTTCCTACACCAGCCAAGCTCCACCATAGTGAGTTCGTGCCCTTAACTGGGCAGGGAAGACAGTAGGATGTATTGTTTGGCATTCTTCACATCTGCTTCAGCCTTGTGCTCCTGTAGATCAGAATATGAAGATACCCAGCAAACTGTGGAGAAGGATTCTTTGGGGATAAATCCTGCATTTGGGTGCCAGCAATGCTCACTGGGGTGGGGGAGGTGTGCTTTGAGGTGTGCTCAGCTCAGTGCAGACAGCTCGTACACAGCTTGGGCACTCCTGATGTCCTCTGCACAGGCTTCAGGCTTTGCTCTGGCTCTCTGCCCCACCTTGCTTTCAGATCAAGAAAAGGTGAAAGGAGTATGATGTCCCAGCCCAGGAAATGCCTGTATAAACTCCTAAAACATGTTCCACTCCTACCAGCCTTGCAGGTATGTAATACAGCTGCGCAATTTACTTGCACACCAGACGAAACCAGCTGGTTTGAAAATCCCCTCAGTGTCTTTGGAGGCCTTGCTGGGAGAGCCCTGCAGGGACTTCTGACACAGAGCAGCCTGTGCCTCCAGAGTGATGGGCACAGGATGCCTGGGGCTGATGAGCAGCTGCTTGATCAGATCTCATCCAGCCCTCGCTCCGTGGGTGAAGAGGTGAGGCTGTCATTTGCAATCACATGCTTCTCCAGCTCCCCAGGAGGCTCAGGCAGTGCTGGACCTGTCTGAGGAGAGGAGGGAGGGCAGTGGCTGCGGGCAGCGAGGTGCTGGTCAGTCAGGCTGGCTGGTCTGCGCCCTGGGGCTCAGCGGGACATGGATGGCTCAAGATGCTGTGGGGACCCACTGTCAGATGGGACAATCTGCTGGAAAACCACTTTTTCTCTGACAGAAAAGTTGCAGAGCGTGTGGGCACTCTAAGGCAGTTCAAGTAGGCTGAAGGGGGAGGCCAGCTCATGCCCTGAAGCTGCTTTACACAGCACCTGGTTGCTCACGGTGCTTCAAGTGTCTGCTGGGATCTGCAATCCTGTTTCCAGCCCCTGGGGATTTATTGCTGTGCTCTTGCCCACGAAATTTCAATGAGTGCAGCACCCCAAGTGTGTGAACAGTGAGCACAGTCGTGGGGGAAGTTGGTGACACAGGTTCCAAACCACTGCTCTAATGAACAACACGCTGGGTTGTGTTTACAGGAGATGGATCGTTTTGGTTTAAATATTAGAGAGCGGGAGATGGCTCTAAGAGTGACTTTAGCTTCCACCAGGAAAGAAGGCAGGGGAAATGGATCAACATAGAACATTATCAAGAAAGCTTGTTTGTCATATTTGTCTATTTTTTTGTTTGGGTTTTTTTTTAGCAGAGAATAAAAAGCATGAAATCCATTTCACTGGGAACAAGAAGGAATGGTGTCTCAGAGGTTCGTGTTTTAATGGAGTAACCTATGCTGCACCATGCGGTGTCCCTAAACCAACAACATGCACACACCTCAAAGGAATGAGGAAAAGCCAAGCTGGAATCTGGATTTGGAAGACAAAGTGGGTGTAACAAACCTGCAGTTGGAACAAAAGGCCATGGAAGGGGAGTTCCCCCCTGGTTTGGTTCCAGCACGTTGTACACACGTGCCCACAGGCAGTGACTGATCCCACTGAGCACGGCCCAGGGGTGCTGCAGCCACAAGTGCTGCTCCTGGGGTTCAGTGCATTTGAGGGGGGTCCTGAAGGGTGCAGGGCCACAGGCAGTAGGAGCGGTGGAGCAGCTTTTGTTTCCACTGCGCTTTTTTACAGAATGTTGCAAAATGGGGCAGAAAAGCCCCAGTGTCCTCCCCAGAGGACACTGGAATATAGAGATGTCATCACTGTTACTGAATCTGCAGTTTATTCCTTAACTAAAGGCATTTCCAGAGAAAAGGGTTAAACATCCACACTGCAAAACATTTTCACTGGCTGGAAACCTCATTAATTGATTGTAAAAATCACTTTCCTCGAGAGCAGTACCTTAAACAGTAATATTTAAACAGTGTGGTTTATGCTCCATGAGGTTACAAGTACACCTTTGTTGATCCTTAACATTCCTTGTGTAATTCTTAATAATACCAGGAATTAAAATATTGGTCATGCTAATATTTATAAAATGTTAATTAATATCCGAGAGCTATTCAGAACAAAATCCTGTGCATAAGGAGCAATGATGCAGAGCATGGCCTGTCCTGAGAGGTTACTGATCTTCATCAGTGATGTATCAGGTGATGTATCAGGGCAGATTATTGTATGTATGTATATATATTTTTTTCCTTCTTGGTATTTCAGTCAACCTTTTGATCTGAAAATCTTGCAGTATCAATGGCTGGGAGCAGATGCAGTTGGGGATCAGGATCTCCCAAATAAACCATCACCACACCACTTCAGGCTTCCAAGTCAGACAGGGAAGGGGAAAACCCCCCCAAAAACCCAAGATGTGTCAAACCACAAAGCAGGGAAGGATATGCATGGATATGTCGTGGACTGTGAAAATACCAAAGCTGAGGCCCTGGTAAGAGAAGTTAAGAGGTGTGCCAGAATGAAAACTACCGAGAGAGGAAAGCAAACCAGTGTTCTGGAGATACTTTGGAGGGGCATGAATGCGAGGGTGCTGCAGGGCAGGTGAGCAGTGGTGTGGTTTGGGGCTGGGCAGTACCAGGACCTGCTGCTCACCCCCCATGCCAGGGGCTGAGCCCGCAGCTGAGTCCCCTTTCCATTCCCAGATGGCATCAACATTTCCTAGTGCTGCTCCTGCCCAAATCAAGCTCCACTCTCTCGAAGAAGACAAAATGTCCCTCTTGAGCTGGTGATTTGCTGGTGCCTGACAGGAGCACATCGTGGAGTGAGCCCAGGGAGGGCCCTGTCCCTGCTGTCCCAGGGGCTGGGCAGAGGTGGATGTCAGGGCTGGGTGGTGGCCAGCGCTCATCTCCGCTTAGTGCCACGTTGCATGGAAGAGAATCTGATAGGAATCAGAGCAAATGCAGCTCTCAGGCTCTTACTGTTCAAGCCTCACACAGAGGGTGCTATTTCTAATAAGTATTTTAGGCAGTAAAACATCCTTCAGAGAGGGCTGCTACATTCCCGTTGTGTGCCTTCTTGCTGGGAGAAGCCTGCCTTAGCTGCTTCAAATATTCAAATGCTTGATATATAGTAACTGTTTTATGGAAAAATGCCTCTGGGTGAGATGTGTTTAATAGAGAGAGGCTAATACGTGAATGATTTATCTCATTTTGCTAAGTTCATGCCTGTAATTCAATAACCCCATGAGCTACACTTAACTGTATTCAATAAAGATGATCTACAGGAGATGTTCATGCAGGTGAAGGATTCAAGAACTGGAGGAAAGGTTGTTATAAATAAGTGGGTTTGAAGTAAACAGGGAGCTCAGGCAGAACTGTCCCCTAGGATAAATGTCTTGAGCATCATTAAACCAGTACAAATGGCTCTGTGAGCTGCAAAGATTTCTTCCTCTGAAAGGAAAAAGCTGTGAGAGAGACTTTCATTAGGGAGAAAATGCCACCTCGCGCTCCGGCCGTGACCCAAATCCTGCAGCAATCCTTCGCGAGCTGTCATCTTGGGGAGCATCCCCAGCAGAGCGTGCCGGATCCTCTGGCAATGAGGTGGTGTTACGAAGGGCACAGGAAGGTGGTTTTACAAGCAGACAGAGGAAAGAGGTGTGACAGCCCAGGGCTTTATTCTCCATCTGCTTTAGAAAACCTTCAGACACGTACTTGGGTGTGCAAAGTGCTTTACAGACAGCGCTGCATGCAGACTCTGACAGCATGACAAGGAAATGCAGTCTCTAAATAGCTGTTCATGGCTGTAATTGCCCAGTTTGATTGTAAAACTAAAGTAAACAGTACTGGCAGCTGAGTCACCCAATTGCAGACCTGAAGCACTTCTAAGTTAAGTCTAAAAATATCTTGTGTGCTTCTAAGTTACTGGCTGTATGGAGAAGAGCAGGGCACTGAGAAATAAAGGCATCACAGCATTGACAGTGACTGCACGAAGGGCTTTGGGATGAGGTGTGAGTGTTGTCCCTGGCCTGGCACTGTGGCCAGCACGGCTGTGTGGCAGCCCAGCGCTGGTGGCTCGCTGTGTGCAGCTCCAGATGCCAGCCTGGGCCAGGAACGGGCTCTCAGCCTCTGCCCCACAGCCGAGTGCGACAGCCCGCCCCAGACAGCCAGGGAGTGTTCCTAGCTGAAGGTGTAGAGCAGTTGCAATAGCAGGGAAAATGTGGTGGTTTTCAGCCAAAAAGGTGAAAGAAGAGGCCTGGGGACAGCAAATAGGCCGTGGCCATCCATTGCCTTTTCCCAGCCAACACCTTGGAGGCGTGAAGCAAAAGCAGGAGGCAGCAGCTTCAAAACAGAGAGGTGCTTTCACACTGCATGTCATTACACCGTGGGGCTCTGCCACGGGAGCCTGTCAGTGCCAGCCAGAGCTTCAAAACATGGCAGGAGAAAGTCATGGAAGGAAAATAATTTAAACTCTATTGCCTATAGAGACACTAACTCTGGCCCAGGAGGTCCCTTGGATCCCCAGGGCTGGGGAGGAGAGGTTGGGAAGCTGCTACAGTGGGTTCAGTCTGTCCTCACCCTCCTCCCATGGCATCTGCGGCTGGTAGGGACAAGCTGTGGGGTCAGATGGACATTTGGCCTGACCAAGGGTGACTGCTACTCTACGACAAGCAGTCTCACACAGTGGGGGCGGCTGTCCCTGAGCCACCACATGAAGGTCGCTCTGTGGCTGCAGCCTGGCAAACGTGCTGTGCTCAGCCCCCTCAGTCCTGCAGCGTGGCCACTCACCCAGCACTGCTGGAGCCTTTTGATATGGGATGCATTTGCCTGGTCATCACCTGACAGTCAAAGCCCAAAATCTTCAAAAATTTGAAAATCAGCCCTGGAGCAAAGTGAGTGAGAGGAGATACTGAGCTGGCAGGGTTAGAGGAGGAGATGAGAGAGCAAAGGTGCCAGAACCCCTGGGGCACCTGCTGCTGCCACCACAGCTCCTGGTGCCGGTACCACCAAGAGCTTGGGCATTGCTGGAGGGACTGGGAAGGGCCTAGGGAGCTGTAGAATAGTTGGCAGAGACAGAAAGGAGAGCAGATGGAGGAAAGGACAAACATGAGCAGTGGGAGCACCCCAATCTGTGCAACCCACTGTGGTACACATGCTACTAGCTACTGTTTTTGACTTCTCTTCCCAGTAATTATTGCATTGGAATAAACAAACCAGCTCTTACCCCCTGCAGACACCCTGTTTCTGGTGCCCACAGTCCTCTTCAAAGACCCAGCAGCCAGCACAGGAAGGGAGCTATAGATCTTGTTTCTATCCTGACACATCATTGCCACAGATGGAGCTGGCAGCAGCAGCCTGGGCTGAGGCACAGCCAGCTGCTCAGCTTGTCTGGGATGGAGTTTGGGATGACTGGAGCACTGGAAGGGATTTTCCAAAGCATGTGTCACAAAGCTGACAGGTTTTGGGTTTCCTGCTACTTTCAGAAGGGACTCTGCTTGGCATGAGCTCATCTGTTTGTAAAGTTTGGCAGGGGCAGCCAAAGCACTCACCCTGCGTGGGCTTCACGCAGCCTCACAGCACCTCTCTTGGTCCTCGCCCGGGCCGAAGGAGATGCCTGGCCCTGGCATCCCACACCGCCCATTCCAGCCAGTCCATTGGGCCAAGCAGCTCAGCAGGAAGCTAAATATACTCAAGTCTGTGGGGTGAAAGTTTGGAGGGACATGTTAAAGCACTGCAGCTACATCTGAGGAAACAAGTCTGTCTGGGCCTGGAGTCCAGGACAACCTCCAAGGGTTTCTTTAGGTCAGTCACTCTTGTGCCTTTCCAAGTGTTTAGGAAAGCTCATTTTTTCCAGCTGGTTCAAACAAAGACTAATGTTGATGTTTTTCCAAAAGCTTTCCAAATAGGTTTTTGAGCAGAGCTGTACAGGCCAGGAGTGGGAATAACAGGAATGTGCAAAGGCCCTGGAGAGCAGAAAAACTTCTCTTCTGGGTTGTATTTGTTCCTCAGTCTTTCCATAAAGCAGCTAATTGAGCTTTTTTTTCCCCTTTGGTGGTCATTCTTTTCGGTTGTTGATATGTTTGTAGCTGCCATTTATGTAAAACATCCTGCTAAAATTTGTCCCAGTCGTCTTCTCACTCAAAAGCCACAGAAATATGATGTATTATATTAGGAACCGATCTACCACCTCAGTAATCTCCCTCCTTCACATACTTTGCAGTTCTCTGTTTAGCATCGCTGGTTGCTGTGTTGCTTGCACACACTGTAACTGTTTTGCATCCCATCTGCCCTCAGCAGTGGTACCCTGGTCGCCTGCATCAGCATCCATGCAGGGAAAAGTCTGGGGTAATCTGAAAGACACAGTAAAAATAGCAAATCTCTCTTTCTCCCTCATTCTCTCTCTCTCTCTCTCTCTCTGGATCTGAATAAGTCAACCCTTATAAATATGCAGAGTAATAAAACCCTTAATGCAGCGTGATTAAAAAGTTACGGTTCCCCCAGCAACCCGAAGGCGGCTGCCTCGCGCGTGCCGAGGGTCTGAGATGGCTTTGCTGGGAAATTAATGCCTTCATCTGCCTCCGTGCGACACAGCCGGGCTGGGGTTGCCATGGGAATGGGAGGTCAGGTTCTGCCTGGTGTGAACGCGGAGAAACTCTGCTCCCCTGCCCTGCCCTGCTCTTCTGTGCCTCGGTGACTGGCAGCTGCCTCATCCAGCTGCCTGTTCCCAGCACGGTGCCTGAGAGCAGCTTCCCGGCCTTCAGTCCAGCCCCACACCTGGCACAGACGCCTCCCCCCACCTGGCACCTCTGTTTCAAACCCCTTTTCTTCATCTTCCGCTCAGCACTCGGTGCATCTCAAAATGTGTTCTTTTTTTTGGCTTCTTTCAGTCCCCAGTCCCCTGTGAGGCTTGTCACACTGCCGCCAGTCTTCTCCTTAATCAGCTCTGGGTCGGTCCTCTCAGCTCACCCTCTCCTTGCTCTTCCCTGTACGCCCTTACTGGGGACACAAGCACCCGCTGAGCCCTTTTAGATGAGGGCTTGGGGAACTGTTTGTGTAAAATATATGTGATGAATGTCCTGAATACTTTGGGTGGGTGACCCCGTGCCCCATGCCCCTTGTTTGCTCATGGCAATTTGTGAATCTAGTCCATAAACAGCATTGGTCTCCAAGGCTGTCAATCATCGTTACAATGAAATACAAAGTTTGGTTTTTGGAGGGGAGCTCTGGAAGTAATGCAGGTAAGGAACCCTGTGGGCAGGAGCAAACCCAAAGCAAGAATAAGGTATGAATTCTGTGAGGGTAATTAGTCTTTAGGAACTCTCAGCCAGGATTTATGACACACATTGGGATTTTAATGAAGACAGAGTGTCTTTCTCACAGATTCCCTCCTGCTCGGGCGCAAATTGCCGGGCTGGATGCGGGAGCTCCCGGCTGCGGTTTTACGGCCAGTTGTACAGGAGGTTGGGCAGCTGATGGCAATGGCCCCTCGGCCTTCCAGTTATGACTCTGTGAGTTTCAAACTGCTCATTCACTTGTAGTAAGTGTGATTTACAGGGAATGAAATGCCACCCAGTCAGTGGCCGGGAGCAATGCCACGTGGCTGCCGCCACAGCCCGAGGTTGCCAGTGCTGGGAGAGGCAGCTTGCCACTGGCAGCCCCAGCGTGCCACATGCAGCTTCCGTCACGGCAGCTCGTTAAAAGCCCATTGGGGAGGAGTTGGTCACACAAGGAAACTTTAATAATCCAAATGCTCCCTCCAGGTGTGACAGGGACCTCCCACACATCTGTGCGGTGGGAGCACGAATAGGACATTGGCTGTGAACAAAGCACTTGGTGATTTTCACAAATCTCTCTACAGATATTTTTCTTCCCTCTCCATCACCACCTCCACTAGCAGTAGATATCCTTCTCGCTCTTCTTTCCCCCCACCACTTTCCATGCTAAATTACAGCTACAACTTCAGTAGGACATGTATACCTCTGCTTGCTGTACCATTACTATCCATTCAATTCCATAACCTCGTTTTATTTTCACCCATTTTATATGTACATAGCATTACACAGAGACTGCTACTCCAGAATAGCAAATAAATTTTCAGATCTTTTTTTCTGTTTTTCCCTATAATTTCAGTGTTTTTAGAGATGCACCCTGTTAAACCAAAATAGACGAGAGGCTAATGAGAGGTCCTGTTCTAACTCCACGTGAAGGGCAGGCAGGGAACAGTAGGTTGCAAGGGATTTTTCTCCTGCAGGACACATGCTGCAGTGATTGCTGGTCTTTTATTGAGCAGGACTGGGAGCCTGGAGAAATCCTTGAAAATGAGGATCCAGGATTTACAGACACCTATGTCCTGCTTTCTGGCTTGGTTTTTTGGGGATCAGCAGGTCTCTGGGTCCAGGGATTTCACCTAGAGGGCAACATGACTGGTGCAGCAGCACTGTCCTTGTGCGGTGTCTCCTGGCAGAACTAGAGGGAAGGTACCTGGGCAGTCTGAGAGTGAGTTATGTCCCACCCACCCTCTGTGTTAGTGGGAAGTTGGAAGCTAGGCTGCTATTCCTAGCCTGTAAATTCATGCCATTACATGAGAACTGCGGCTTTCATTTGTGCAAAAAGTGGGAAAACTTGTAAATAGAAGACCTCATGTGTATTGGAATTCACCTCGAGATTCATTAGCTTCATTGCTGATTTGTTGAGCAATGAGCCTTCACACTGTTAAGAATGTACCCAACAAAATGGACAGCACTTAGCCACTTGGCCACTCTTCAGGATTGTGAAGGGATGAGCAAAGCCAAAATACAAACCCAGGTTCAACTGTGTTCAGCTTTTCCCCTTAACTCCTGCTGCAGCGCATCAAGATGATTTAATCCAGGGGCAAAATAGGCAGACGAGGACTGGGCCCAGGAGCAGCTTGTGAAATCCAGCCCCAGCCAGCAGCACTGCTTGGAAGCAGAAGCAACCCCTGGATACCTCTCAGAACCATCTCAAAGGATGAGCACCTGGTTGTTAAGTGTATTTAAGGAGTGTCAGATTAGCTGAGCTGTGGGAGATGTGGTTGGGATGTGGGAAGCAGAGAGGAGCTCTGTGGAGGGACAGTGCCTCTGCCACGGGCTGTGATGAGGACGTGCCCCACACAGGTGAGGCCCTGGCACCTGCGTGTGGCACCTGCCCCTGGACTGCTGCTGAGCACCGTGAACTACATTTTTGAGTGCTGCTTGTGTCAACTGGACACAGATAGTCTAGCTTAAAAGTAATCAGTCAAGCCCTGGAGAGGTCTATGAAAATCACAGAGTGTGAAGAGCAAATGGGACAGCTTGGTTTTTAAATTAATGTAGCCAGTTTCATTGTGAATTCTTGTTAACCTAGGCTGGCTTTTCTCTCTGAATATTCATCATTAAGTGAGTTCTCCTCAGTTGCCCTGAGCTCTGCAAACAACACAGTCACCTGAACACGGGGAAGATCTAGCATTCCTCTTTGAAGACTGATGCATGGACAGAGCAGCAATTGTTCCCTGAAGGTTTCCCATTTATCAGATTGATGAAAATCCATTTCACTGGCATTCTCGCCTGACTGGTCTGGGTGTGCTCTGCTGGAGGCTCTGGGCTTGCACCTTCAGAGCACACGGGCAGCCCTGTCTTTTGGGAAAGGGGCCCTAGGCAGGACCTGGGCACAGGCCAGCTTCCCTCCAGGTGCTGCAGGAGGAGAGCTGCTTTCCTGGCCAGCAGGGAGCTGCTGCGCTTCCTGGACAGGCAGGTGCGTCTCCATGGGGCAACACGGGCACTGCCCAGCAGGCCACCGCTGACCCAGCCTTCCTGACATTCCCTGCAGCTACAAGGATGGTTTTGGCAAGCTTAGTTGACTTCTTCCCCGCACAGGCATCAGACGGAGATGTGCAAGGTCTGCCTTGGTGATCACGGCGGGGCAGAGCGGGGCTGTGAGCTGGCACTGCGGGCACAGCGGTGTTCCTGGCTCCTGCCCTCCCTGGTGCCAGCCACAGCCCCCCTTCCAGAGAGCCTTGCAAGCTCTGCCCAGCAGAGCAGCTCTGCCGAGAAGAGATGTACGGAATTTGTGAGAGTTTAGACGGACTGGTGACGGCAGTGCCTCCAGCCTTAGCACCGAGTGCTGCCAGGTGAGTGCTCCCCTGTCCGATGGGCAACCAGACCTGTGCCACTCCCTTGCCTGTGAGGAGGGACCTCATGCCCCAGCACAGCCACAGCCAGCACGCCTTCGGGGCAGAGGAATACGTTTAGATTTGGTGTGGAAAGGACCGTCTGGCAGCTCTGCATCACTGACTCCAGTCCTCAGCAGCTGCGGGCGATCACCTCCTCCCATTTCCCTCGGAGACTGGTCAACCTCGTCATCACCCTCCTGCCCTCGTTTTCCTCCCCTAGCAGTCATCCCCTCTTCCAGCTTCCAGCGCATCCCCATGTTAGATCACTCTTGCTATGGTTTTCTTGCCATGTCTCCTGCTTGTCCCCCTGCCCGCTCCAGCAAACACCGAGGAGCTGGGCGATGCGCACCCAAGTGTAGTACGGGATCGCACCATAAGAGGGAGATGACTCCCTGTGGATTTTCCGGGAGACCTGTAGCCCTGTCCTGAGTGGTGGGTGCCGGTGGAAAAGGTGGGCCATGGTGGGCACAGAGCTCTGGCAGAGAGGAGAAGAAGGGGACATCTCAGGATCCCGCACCTCGGGAGTGTGGTGTCCTTTCCATGGGTTTATCCCAGGAGATGTCAATAAGTCTTGGAAAGGCTGCTGTACCCGAAGGATAATTTCAGGTATTCCAGTATGTTGCAACACAAAAAGGGCTGCAATCCCTTCTAGCCAAACTGTTTAAATATTATTCTCTGTAAACTCAGTTTCTAATAGCCTCACAGAAGAAAAATACTAATTTTGTCGCAAAATCAGCCTTCCTCCTCCAAGGGAAGAAACTGTTTTCCCAAGGTCTGAAGTGCAAACTTAGACCTTTTGAACCATGCTTTTGGAACTTCAGCAAAAGAAGGGAAAACCCAGATCAACCAAAACATATGTACCAGTGCAGGTATCTTGCATTATCACCCTGGCTGCCTAGAAAACAACACCACGCTCCTTGGTGTTCATTTCTGGAAGAGATTTGAATTCAGGGACAAGGTGCGAGACATTTTGAAAAGTCTTCATTAAAGTGCTGAGATATTTCCCACCTCCTCCTCCTCTTCCCATCACACCTTTTTCCCCCCCCTTCCTTCTCTCCAGGCCTTGTCAGAGGAGGTTAAGGAGCAGAATTACATTAACTGCCTCTTTCTTCCAGTCCACAGCAATCTCCTTAGTGGCAGACATTGTTTTTGCCAAGACTGTTTGAAGCTGGAATGGGCCTGAACTGTGCCAAGTTCAGAAGTTCCTGTGACGGCCGAAGAACAGATTGACGTGTCCAACACATGGCGGCCTTCTCTACACCTCCTGCGTCCTGGTGCTTCCAGCAAACGCTTTAAGCCACAAAAAATCTTGCTTGAGGTTGCTGTTGGCTGCTTGGCTCCACAGAATGTGCATGGACTCCCAATGCATTAGGGAGAAGGCAGAGGGAAGAGAGCAGCCTGCTAGGAGAGGCTGTGGCGGAATCCCCCCAGCATCTTTGCTGAGCCAGAGGTTTTGGGCTGCCAGGCTTTTGTGGGAGGCAGATGGGCAATAGGGACTCAACAGATGCCAGAGAAAGTCAACGGGCAGGTACCAAGCAAGAAAGTCTCTTGCCAGGGTAAAGCCTGTGGGTTGGTCTCCAGCAAGAGGGATGGGAACAGGGAAACACTAGAGGACTGTGAGGAGAGAGTGGAGCAGGTCTCTGGCAGCTTTGGTTTCCCCCACATTTCTGTCCCAAGGATCTTGTGTCCGTAGGTTATAGCATGCAGCAGATCCTGGACCATGAGAGATGTGGCAGTGATAATGTTGCAGCCCTCCAGTTCAACATCGAGCACTGGCAGGAGAGAGAAGGATCCCCTCTCCCAGATCTCTGAGGGCATCACATCGAAGCACAAAGTGGAGATTGCTGCACCATAGCTGGTAGCAGATTTGCTCAGGGGAGTGAAGACAAACTTACAGATTTCTTGCCTTCCCTTTATGGCCAGGAAGTCAGACTTGTGAGCACCTGTTCTCTAAAGCTAAAAAGCCATAAACACCAAGGCAGCTCCATTTCTAGTTTGCTGCTAGAGAAAGTGGCTGAGTGAGCAGCCTACCAGCCCTGTTCCTCTGGTGAGCACCTATCTAGGTCAGAGCTGCTTTATGTTAGACATTTTGCCAAAGGACAATAGCTTTTCTGAAGAGCTTGTGTTAACATCATCTTCTGCTTTCTTCTTGTATTCCTTTTTGTGTTTCTTTCTAGGGTAGCTTCTGAAACAAAAAACCCAAAAAACCAAAAAACACCCCAAAACAAAACCAAACCCTCAAACAAACAATCAAAACCCCCCCCAACCAACACCAAAACCCAAAAACCCAAAACCAAGCTAACCTAAACATCATTCTGTGAAATTCTGTACAAATATCAAATGAAGAGTTGTTCTCCGTGCTGAGGTGCTGCAGTCAGTGCACATGAAAGCAACAACCACATGGATGTGTCCAAGGGGCTCACTGAAGAGCCAGGAGAACGTGAGACATGGCTAGGGCTATTTGGGAGCTGACAGCAGTGCCACATTTCTCTCCCAGAAACCCATTGTTTTCCAAGGCACCTGGCCAAGATGGAACTACTGTTCCAAACCCTGTAAAGGACTGGCCCAGAGCAACATGCATCAGTAAGGGGCAGCAGAGCCTGCTTTCGAGCAGGCCCTGCTTTGTCTTTTTGCAGAAAGTTTAATCATTTTGATGGAGGACAAGAGGGTGATTGAACCTTTGGTGCAGGCAGGCAGAGCACTCATGTAGATCCCCTCTCCCTCTGACAAAGAAGGAGAAGGAGGACCTCCACAATACCCACACAGATAAAAAAAAAAAACAAACAAAACAAAACAAAAAACCAAAATTCAGTATCATTGCCTTTGGACACCGAACTTCTTATTAGATGCACATTAATTTCCAGCGATGTTTTGAGCCCAAATAAATTAATTTTCTTTTTATGAAAATATTTTCCTTGTAACTTCCAGAGGACTATGTGTTGAAGTATCTCTTTTCCAAGAAAAAAATAGGATTGGGTGACAAATGTCTATCCAGAAATAAAAGAGAAAGAGAAATCAATACTTCCTCACCAAGCTATAGCGCTCGAATTCCCCTTCCGAGCTGTGCCCTTGGCCCAATTAAGGAATGATGGGAGGTGCTCAATAGTCTATCAGCTGGATTGGGGCTCTGGTGACCCTGGGCTTCATCTCATCTCCATGAGGAAACAGTCAGCTCTGCACTTGCTCGAGATCCAAGAAGTTCATGAGGGCTTAAGTCCATCCTCACCTCATCTACCACTGCCACCCTGACCAGGTTCTGCTTTAATGTCCTGGTCAGACTTCATCGATCAGACTTTGGGGCTGCTGCTCAGGAAGAACAGAGTATCACCTTCTGGGAGGGAAACAGCTGCTTTGTCAAACTTTGAAATTTGACAATTGTTTGATTGCCTGAAGCTCCCCCTAAATTTATAGAGAAGGATCCTGGGAGGAGTGTTTTGGGTGTTCTCAGGATCCATGGGAAGCTCCATGGAGCCCATCAGGAGACTCATTTTTTCTAAAGGTCACTTGTGCTCCAAATCAGAACAATAGCATAGACACATCCTTCGCATCCTTTGCCAAGCATTCAACATACCTAAGCCAATGTCTGCTTTAAGAGAAGTAAAATTGTCCTCAAAAGCCAGAGACTGCCTTGACTATAAAGGCAGTTTTACTCCTCCTTTTGTGCACCCACAGCTTTCACCCAGAATACACCAAAGCTGCGTGCCTGCAGGGATGCAAGATCAGAATCAAACACACTCTTCAACCTTCCAAAGGCACCACTCTGTGCCTGTGCAAGGCCACTGGACTCCTTCCAGATGAGCTGAGCTCTCTGGGATGGAGAAAAACTCCCCATGGCCCTTTTTTGCCGTACAGCTATTTTACTCTGTTTATGTGCTGGCTGTTCATCTGCAAATGCAATGCAGAATTGGCCCCTAAAAGGGAGTTCAAGTCAGCGAGGGAAACGTTTTTACTTAAACGAGCTTGTAGACAAAGACAAACAAAAGAGACTCTCTGGAGTCCATTAATTAACAGCATTATGTCATCTACAAGCCTGCAGTAGGTAAGTGCTGTCCAAGGGTTCTCAGCATTTCAGCCTCAGAGCACTGTAGTTCTGCTTTGGTTAAGAAAAAGCTGTCTTTCTAGGGTTGCTCTCTGTTAATAAGGCTTCTGCTACTGCACAAATTTGGGCAATCTAATTATGCATGCCTTTTGTTTGAAAGTTTATGTAACTAGCAAGTCAGAGCTTCTTTTCAGAGTGTTTGAATGGTATCTCTTCAAGAGGTCAAGGGAGGAAATGTGAGATAATAGAGCAAAAACCAAATCACAATCAACTGCTTTCAAGTGCTTCCAGGGGTTACAGTGGCTTCAGCCTGATTTGGGAACCAAGGAATTTCTCAGTAGCCTGAAACTGATGTAGTAAAAGAGACAAAGATACGGGATGGAGCTTATGAATAGAAACAATAGGTGCTGCACTGGCTGCTGCTAATATCTTTGCAGAAATAGGACTTTATTTTTCCCGGTGCTCAAAGCTCATGTGTTGGTTGGTTTTTTTGTTGTTGGTTTTTTTTTGGTGTTGTTGTTGTTTTTTTTCGTTCTGTTTGGTTTTGGTTTTGGGTTTTTTTTTTCTGGAGAAGGTTTTCTGTTTATTTTTTCACTTAAGGTTACAGCTTTGCTGCTGAAGTGAGCTTTCTGGTATCCCTCTAGCTCCATCAAGGAGTAGAATATAACATATAGCCCATGTAGCCTCTTTCTTTAGCTAACATGGGGGTAAACGTGAGTGCTTTCAAATTGTGGATGTAGTGCTCAAACTAGGAGCTGGGAGGGAATTTCACAGCCATTAGCCAGCCTACTGAAACCAAAGCAGTAAAACTTACCCAAGCACTCACAGCCTGTAATTCTCCGAGTGGCATGTTATCCAAGGGAATTTACACACATTTACCAGGGAGTTGTCACTCAGGAAATTTATGGTGTCTCTTAAACTCAGCCTTTTCAAAACACAATTATTCCTCTCTGTCGACTGTGCAGAGAACTGGGGTGCAGTAGGATGGTGCTGCAGGAGCTCACCATGGCTGCAACAATGCTCTGCTCCTTTTCTGCCCCCTCTCTGTCCTCCCTGTCCATCCTTCTTTCCGCAGGCTCGGTCACTCCCCTGTGCCCTCCCAGAGCCCATTAACTCCAGTGGGTCAGCAGGAAAACATTCCCTGCTTGCTTTGTCTGTGAAGACTGACTTTAGGGCCTGGAAAATGGGGAGCCAAGGCCTGAATGTCTGACCCATTTCATACTGTCATTTTCAGCCAAAGTGACCTAGAGATTTCACCCCGAGGTGATAGCCAAAGCTGATCCATGTTTATTCAACTGGCTTAATTCTCCTCCCTCGTGAAACTTTCCAGCCACAGCCCCATTGATATTATTTGTGTTACTTCATGCTCTCAGAGGAAAACAAGGCCTTCAGAAGCTCTGTTGCACTGATTGTGACATTTGCCGGAGGGAGAAGGATAGAAATAAGGAAATATTTAAACGGGCATCTGGGCTGCAAGTAGACAGCAAAATATATGAGTTTCCCCATTTTTTCCCCCTGTGATCAGTTACAGGACATATGATGTTATAGCAATGTATTACATTATCTTGTCCTGAGGCCAGGGAAAAGACACTATGTAGATATTTAAGGTAGTCCTTAGTCTGACTCCTAAATATCCTTCTCAGCATTTGCTTTTTTACCTCTGACTCCAGTCCTAAGGTCTATAAACAGCTCCACACTGGGGAAGAGGTCTCTGCTTCTGGATGGCAGAGCTTGACACCGTGATGGTCAGATGGTGCCTTCAGCCCTTTCTTCTGAGAGCAGAGATATGTTTCAGGTAAGAGAGCCTAAGCAAACAGACACATTGTGTTGCAGGGCTGAGATTAAAACTGTATTTATGCTTTGCTGGCAATTTAGTTTGCAGCCATCTAACAAAAACCTGAACTTATCTCTTGGTGGGTAAATGGGGCTTTGTCTGTGTCTGTGTTTACTCTTGGAGTGGGCTCAGAGGGGCCCGGTGCTAATCTGCAGGTATCACAAAAACATTGACAAGGAGAGGAGAGATGTGAGGGAGCCTTCACCCCGAGATGCAATCAGCTCCCTAAGAACTCACAAAATATCTGGAAAAGGCTATTCTTAGGGCAGGTATCTCTTAATGCTGAGTTCTGGTGGTAAACTGTCCTCAGCAAGCAGACGCAACATCTTTCCCAGCCTCTCTTCTCCTCTTGGGACTAGTCACTGAAATGTCTCCCACTGTCAACAGCCAGCCTGAAGTATCACCCCATCTAGTCGTGTTCATTCGCAGGGGAGATGGAAGTCACAGATTGCTGGTCAGACTGCATGTGGCCAGCCACTCAAAGATGACAGTAATTATTCTGCAACTGGTGTTTAATGTGTTGTTCATATAGGTTTCATGACTTCTTCTGGGGTTCTCTGCTGCTATGGAGCTCTTTGCTAACAGAGGAAATCTGGGCAATGCCTAGAATATAAGGGCTGCCCAGACAGACTTTGCTGCCCAAAGATGCCTCATACCTACACAGCTGCATGTGCCACCAACCCCTGAAAACCGAAGGTACCACCTCCAGTAGAAATCAAAGTAGAAGTTCTATGTTAGGATATGCTAGAGGTACAGGAAAGCATATTGTACATAAGAAATTACTTTAGTAGGCAAATATTAATACTAAAAGAGGAAAAAATTACACAGACAACGCTTCTTACTTCTGTTACATTGCAATGAGTCAGAGCCTGGGTAAAACTTCTGCTAGATTTACTCCTGATGAATCACACAAAAATCACTGGCAGAGGCTACAGATTTCTGTAAGAAGTCAGAAAGCAAAGGAAGCATTTTCTGCCTGTAGATTTTTTTCAGCCCTCTCACAATGCAGTCTTGTAGTTCCTTTTTTCTGCAGCTGAATTTCTCATCTCATCAGAACAAGACAGCAATGCATTTTGAAAAAAAAAAATCCAAAGAATTGCTCTGAAAATATGACTTTTCTCAACCAATCTTACTTATACTTTTATTTAAAACCATATATGATGACCTATCCACCAAAGCATTTGGAGATCTTTATAATATTGATTAACTATGAACTACCTTCTAATTATATCACCTCTATATTTAACATCATTAGGGACATATTAGCTTTACAAAACCTGACAAAATTTGGTCTTGAAAAATAAATCTAAATTCACAAATACCATATCAACATGACTGCCTAGTCTGAGTTCATTCCACTCAAAGAAATTATCTGACTACAAAACTTTACTGACCTGGTGTTCAATTAAATATAGCTAATGATTGGTAGGAAAGAGGTGGATCATTTGTATTCTTGTTTCTGTTTTCTTTTGATATATATTACCAGAGTCAGAAAAACTTTTCTTGGCTGAACACGGGCCATGTTTTGGTTCAGTTCTCCATGAAGTAGATGAAGATCTTGCTCTCATGATTCCCTCTTTCTCATCATACTAAGATGAAAAGAAAGACATGGGATATAAGGCAGTGGGGTTTCAGCTATGGTATAAAGTGGGTTTAAAAACAAGGTAAACCAGAGACTCTTCAAAAGGCACTGGATATGATTTCTCTAGAGGAAAGGTATATCCTGCTTGGGGAAGAGAAAAAATCATACTGGAACGCAGAAGAGGAAAAGCTCAGCCATTTAACTGTAACACTCGAGAGGATGCATTGGGTAGTGATAGAACGCAGAATAACCTGTGAGCCAAGTGCAGTGTCACAGATCCTGGGCAACTGCATGTGGTCTGTGAAGGATGGCTCTGCAGCAGAGGGCCTCGGGAGGCCCTTGGTGACACCAACTAATGTGTCTGGAGAGAGTCATTGATGGGAAAACTCAACAAGACCAATATCACACATCAAAATAAATTTGGGTTCACCAATCTGAATCCTGTGTGGATTTGACCAGTACCAGAAGCTAACCAAAGCTTTAACCTGAAGAAACAGCAAATCTGTCTGCTTTGAATGCTGCCTGTGTGATTCTGTGCAGTGGATCTCTGTGCACACCCACACCACTCCTTAGAGGAAAGAGATGATGCATTTCTTGCCTGGGAAAGCAGTAAAATGCAAATTCTTTACCCCAGAAATGGCCTATTGTGGGGCAAAGGTGCACCTCCCCGGTCCATCCAGGGCTGACACAGATTATACACTCCCAGCTGAGCCTCAGATTGCTTTGGGTAAAGCCCGTCCATTTAATTCAAATCATCTTCAGTTTTATCAGGAAAAAGATCAGATATCCGGAATGGAAAAGAGCATTTTGAAGCAATAAATTGCAGGTGTCTCTTTTGCTTGCTAAAGCTATTTACATCGTTACTTGAAAGATGGCATACAACAGGTTTGAGTCATTGCTGAACAGCTGAATTATAAAATTACTAATCTAAGGGCTAATTGCATTGACGGTTTATTATGTCAAGTTGTATTTTACATGTGGCGTTTATTTGTTGCCTGACACAAACAAGGATGATTTTTCCTGGCACCACTCACTCATACCTTGTACTTACTGCCACAGGGGACTTGGAAAAAAAGCTGCAGTAATAAAATCTTAAATATTCTTACTGTAATCTCTTGCTTGAGGGGCTAATGCTGCTAAACACAGAAGGCTTTGTAAAGTGTTGTGTGTAATGAAGGATGAGCTACAAGAACAGAATTGAAGGAACAATACCATTATCACAAATTGCAAACTTCTTCAGAGTGATGCTTGGCAGTAAATTACAGGCTGTCTGTGACTTCCTTTCTGCAGCTGTGAGACATTTACTATCAGAACAGGCAACCTTAAATTAAAGGGCAGAAAGAAAGTTGGAAAACACAGGGGAAATGCATGCACTTTGTAAAGGCATATACACTGTGCATAGGGGATTGATCTCCTGACCCAAGCACAGTCCTTTTCCCACTCAAATTCCTCTTTAATTCACTTTTTCTGCAAAGGATTTAGGTGATAATTTGCCAATGAAAACTCTTTTTTGTACATATTCATAATTAGATTTTTTATTTCTCAAAAGCAACCTAAAAATCTATACAGCAGCCAGATTGGACAGCCTTTTCTCCAGGGAATATCACATCTCTCAGAAAATTATTCTTCCATTTCTTTCACCAATATCCTCTGCAGTTTGTCTTTAGCCTCTGGTTTTGTTCATTGTTGGACTCACAGAGGCATTGAATTCCCATTGGAGCTGCTGATATTGAGTGAGATTTGCAGGTAGCAGCTTTGGAAATTCAGTGGATTATCTCAGTGATTATAGAAGGAAATGCTGGCATTTTGTCTCCTAAATTCATCAATTTCATCAGAGATCTGGAAATTTTTAATCAAATGTTGGAAGGGCTGAAATAACCAGGGGAAAAACTGTTCCAAGTAGTCAGTAGTAGAGGGAGGAGTATCCTGAGGAGTGTGGGGTATTTTCAGCAAGGTTGTACTTGTATCTAGATGCTCAAATCCTTTTGAAACTCCAGGTCACTGGCCTCATTTCTTGGTGATGCTGCACCTGCTTTAAATTGCTCTCCTCAGGCAAAATGACCATAAAACCAGAATAGTTAAGAGCTGAGTCTGCCTCTGTGGGCAAGGAACAGGGATAATGGATCCTACATGGCCCATATCAGCTGGGAATTTCTTCTGCTCTGTGGTGCTTGGCTAAAAACCATCTCAATACAGTATTACAGCCCCGTTGCCTACAGCGCCAAACCAGAGGTACTGGGGATGATCTCACACTTTTCAGGACCTTGTTCTGTCATACTCAGAAAAGCACATTAAAACACACAGCACAGAGCTGCCAGGAGCTGATGGGAATTATCTGCATGCACTGCAGAGCCATGGGAAAAAGTAAGGTTTCTTACAGGAATTAGAAATCCTTTGTAGCAGGGAGGTTATGTAGGGCCTCAGTGAAACTGCTACTCCAGCTGAGTGACCATAGTGGATGCTCTGCAACTGCTGAGCATCTCTTTCCCACTCTTACTCACATTGCTCTGGGAAAATGGTGCGAATATTAGTGCCTTCAGGTGCCTGGTGTGAGTAGCCGTTAACAGAGAGAGAAATCAGTAATTCCCTCAGTCCCCAAAGTATCGGGGATTTGTTGAATGTGTTAAACTCAAAATCTTATTATGGACAAAAAGGAAGCACACTGGGTAGGGGTAAGAATCTGCTGTTGGCAAAACTGAAATCTAAATGATCTGATCAAAAGAGTTCTTATTAATCCAGACCCAATTAATATAGAAAAGACAGGAAATAAAAGCAAAAAATACTACTATAGAAAAGTTCAATAACAACAACACGGCTAAAATTGTTATATCCACTCCTAGTGTCTGGTCCTTCTTCCAGTGTTTTGCAACCCCTTCCACTGCCCTTCTGGGTGCTCAGATTGATGGCTTCATACCAAGGGGATAGGGGGCAACAGCACCCCTGTCCACCTTGTCAGGTTGATAGTGTCTTCCTCCTGCCCTCAGGAGCCGATCGGGATAATTTCTGTAAGTTTGCTGATTTGGTTCACACCTTGATTTGCCGCTCTGCATGGCAACTCTATCTTACTTATGTTTGCTACTTGTTCTTTGCTGTTTGCTACCCCTGAAATGTGCTTTGTGCAGCTCCCAGATCTTAATTTCTGTAACTGACCATTGGTGAGTGGTTTGCAGCCCTGGGCTCTGCCACGTCAGACTCTGCCCTTTTTCTTATCATCCTGCCTTCCTCTACACCACTTGTCTGTGTTTAGACACGAAAGCTTCCTTCTGCATGGAAGAGCTCTTTGTTGCTACTGTCAGTGTAAACTTTATGGTTATAGCTGCAAAGACAAGCAAAAGGAAAACTAATCAAGCATAGCCGCCTGGTCATTAGGGGGAAAAAAGAATAGCAGATACAGCTAACCATGTTTAAAAGGAAGCTCTAGGCAGATTAAGGAAAATCCAGACAAAAAAGGGCTAATGAACCTCAGCCCTGAGATACTGGGAACTCAGCACTGCACGTAGGGGCCCATTATGAGCAGTGGCAGTGCTGTGGTTACAGGGTTACGGGTGCTGGTGCTTGAAATGTTTAAGCCTCTCAGCGAAGCTTAGCACTTGTGACTCATCCTTCATCCCGTCTGTCGTGCTTTGTGACAAACAGGGCAAGCTCTTCACTCCTCAGCACGTGCACACTGGCCTCCTGCCACGATCTGCTGCCTCCAGACTTACTGGACACACAATTATTCCTTTGGAACTATGAGGCTCACCTCCCTGGCTGTTCCCCTTTTCACCGGGCTGGCTCCATGCCACTGGCTCACCCACCTCTCCTTGCTGATGTCAGCCTCTGCTCCCCGTGGTGGCCCCTGATATCCCAAAGAACGTTCTGTGATTACTGACGTCATTTCCATATGAACAGCATCCACAGCCATCCCAAACCCAGGCTTCCTGCAGGGCCAAGCAAAGTAAAAAGAGCTCAGATCACGTGTGGAGTTGAAAGACTTCCCTGCTGCTTGCAGTTACAGGATGGGGACTGGAAGGGTGGGGGGGTACAACTCCAGAGCAGAAAGGCTCTTGCAGACTGTGGCCAGGAAAAGTTAGAGAAAAAAATAAAAATGGGGGCTGAGCTACTTTGACACCATCACTCTCATGCTGTGTTGACGTCCTCCCAGCAAAAGATGACCATCAAGATCAGCCAGCTGCACAAACAGCTCTACCCCACATACATAACAGACAGCTAACAATAGCATATTAATAAGGAAGAATCTTGTGGCTAGACACTGAAGAACCCAAGAAATCTTTCCAAGATAAAAATGTTATCATTAACAATATATAAAAAATCCAAAGAGCAAGAAAGAAGAAGTAGGCTAATCATTAAAGTGCTGAAAGTGTAGAAAAGACAAGAAAAAAGAAAGATTTCTTACTAACATAAAAAGTAGTTAAGGAACGCAAGTGAGAAAAAGTTATTATCCATTGATTTGCATTTCTGAAGCAGCTAGCTCAAAATTTTCTCAGTACTTGGATGTAGGAGTGAGGACAGCTCCACTGGAGATCTCAAGATGGAAAGTGCCCAGGAGGTGTAGACCAGCAGAACACTCTAGGATAATCTCAGAGAACTCAGGTCAGACTAGGTCTTCTGCAACATGTGCAGAAATGGCAGCAAAGAAGGTTAAAAAAATTCTGATCCAAATGCTGCATTTAAAATTCATGGCACCTCTAGCACTGGCTGAAGACAGACATTATGCAGCTGAAGAAAGGCTTCTGGGAACCTCCAGAATGAGTGTTAGAGCTTAGAGTATGACCTTTTATTGCAGTTACTTGCAGAAACCTGTCTCAGTAAAATCCAGTACTCGGAGGGGCTGGCTGAAACACAAACACTTCCTCTTCTCAGCTGGTCGTGTAATTCTTGGTGACAGAATAGGTTAAGCTTTGCGAGCGTTGTGTTGGCCAAGTAGAAACTGCCAGATGCTGTGGGATCACTCCAGGTTTAGGAGTTGGCAGTCAGCTGTGCTGCACCTCAGAGCTGGACTTTCTTCTTCATACTTCATGCTGGGAATGTTGGAAATATTTTTGGGCACAGCTGTGTAAGTGCACCTTGTGCTTCTGCCCATAGCAACCGGTGGCACAGCCAGGCTGCGTTTGTGGGGTGGGAAAGGAAGCTCTGTTCATCCCTTTCTGAAGGATACTGGCAGTGAGAGAGGACTTGGGCAGCAGGGTAGGAGACACTCAGCTGAAGACAAAAATAAGTATTGAAAGAGAAGGCAATTATGAAGCTAAACCAGTAGGAGTGATCTGGGCCTGTGTTGTGCTGTCTTGGAAAATTTTCAAAGCCTTTTTAAGCAATTGGCATGAAGCTTTCTGCTGGCTATAAAAATGCCTTTTGAGAATCATCTCCCATTTGTACTTTTGCAATTCATGCTTTTAATGTCAAAAGTGCAAGCTTGCTTGACAGCCTGAGATAATGGAGTTCAGTCCAGGCAACATCAGTAGTATCTCAGCATTATTCCTGCCCTGCAAGTCTCAACCCTGCCTCGGAGAGAAGTGTTTTGGGGTGAAAAAGCAGGTCTGTTGGTAAGGCTGCTCCCATCCTTTGTGTGGCGGCTGAGCAGGCATGAAATGAATCTGGATTGTTGTAGTGGCTCTGATCCTGATATCTGTTGAGAAGGAGCTGTCCACAGCCAACAGGTGAATTTCACACTGACACACTAAGGTTAGATAACTCTCCTTCTTGGCTGGGTTGAAGCCAGCAGCCACCATCATGTGGCAGGGAGTAATTTCACTGGGAAAGCATTGTGTGCAATGGTACACTTTACACAAGTTTCTGCTCCACTGAAGTGGAAGGGCGTCCGGTGTGTAAATGAGAGCTCCTCTGAATAAAGATGGATTTCAATGCCTAGTTCTGTACTCCTGAAATTGGAAATGTAGCTATGCAAGGCTACAGACTTCTATTTCTTTCTTGATGCTCTGCATCACTTAGAACTTGGAAGTTGTCTTCATGAGTCATCACTAGAACTATCTACATCCTGGAGCTGAGGAAAGGAGTCAGGACCCTCCATGCTGGCACCACAGCATGAGCACAGGGCTTCCCTGTGCTGCAGCAGTCCCAGGGTGTCGATTTGACTCCTGAGACAGCTGAAAATACATCAGAGTAGGCCTGAGGCTCTGCTCAACTTCAATGATCTTTTCAGGTGGTGAGGCTCCTTCCATACTCAGCAGAGAAAGAGTAGGACAGTAAGGGAGCCCCTGCTCTGGCTCAGTCACAGGAGATCCCGGTGTTTCTCCATTCACAATAGCAGGACTCTAATCAGATGCGCCGACTGATTGTGTTGCCTAAAACTGTGGTGTCAGCAACCCTCCTGTGCACCCAGATGTGCTCTGGTGCCAAGCCCAGCTTGAATAATCTGGACCTCTATATTCCATTAGCAGTCCTTTAAGTTTTCCAGTCTTCTCTTTTGAATGCAATGCACTTTTAATACTGCAAACATGAGTGTGCAATTCAGTGCATATGTTTTGGGAGTGGGGAGTCTATGAGAATGCCAAGCAAATCAATAAAGGTTTAGCACATCATTATTCATTGTTGCGATGCCATGAGACATTTTGTATGTCCTTTAGTAGGGAGGGGGGAAAAAAAGAGAAAAGCTGTTCTATGTGTAGTAAAATTTGATTTGAGAGGAAGAGTTTGCATCTGAATTGCATGAAGTCTATTAAAATTTTGGTCTTCCTCAGACTAATAGGATTATGCCATTCCCAAACTGATTGTTTCCAAGCAACAATGCAGATCCTAGTATGTGTTTGCTTATCTCTTCAGCTTGCTGCTAAACCAGAGAAGCTTCCAAAGATAGCTGCAAAACTGATGATATCAGGTGTTATACATAATTTCGAAGACATTGTTTTGAAAAGATGGTCTATTTATCTTCTCTTTGGAAGCTAGAACAGTGCACTGGGACTTGTGTAAGGCGGCTGGAGAGTGATTTTTATTTAATCTTTTTAACAAAGGAAATGACCTGCACTGTCACCAGCATGGAATGCTCCAGTATGCCATTTCCATTTGTACACAAACACTTTACTGTGTTCAGCGGGAACTGCTCTCTCTGAGGAACAAACCCTAAGTGGTAGGTACGAACAGCATCACAAGGCTTCAGAAACTGCAGCTCCACAAGGCTTTTCAAATGCCCTCAAGCGTGGCTGTCTAAAGGGCCAAATCTTCCCTACTTTACTAATTAAAAGCTTCCTTCATGTATTATAAAGGAATGCACAGCTGTATAGACTGTATACTAAATAATAAATAGCCAGTTGCAAATGAACGTGCCATTTTATATTCAGAACTGTCCAAGTTGTGTAGAGATTTTGAAAGGTGCACGAGGAGGAGATTAGAGTATTTTCTCTCTTCTGGATGCTTTTGGATTTGATTACATAATGGGTTAAATATCATTTAGGCATTCTTGTTTACTCTTCTGGCATTCAAAAAGGCTTCTTAAAGAACTCTGTTGCTTAACATCATTCATGCATTTTATTTATAGTAAAAAAATCAGGCATTGATACATAATTTAATATGAAGAAATGACTTTTTGAGTTCTCTGACAGCCGCATAAAGAACATAGTGCAGATCTGTGGGCATCTGAATCTCCACAGAAAGCAATTGATCACCTCAGAAGAGAAATACTTCATCAATTTCGTGGTATAAAGCAACAAAGCACAAAGTTTAGGACTGGAAGTGAAAAATACTACTATTGATAGAAATTTTAGAAGGAATTTATTGTAGCAGAATGTAATTACCCAACTGGATGGAGTGCTGTGATTTATGTTTATGCCCGTGTAAAGTGCTTTGAGATGATTAATAACTGGCTCAATCCTTTGTACTCATAACAACACTTCTGGCACAATAGCACTGTAGTGATCTGTCACTCCAGCTATTGTGTTATTGCATATGTCAGACCCCTGCATTAGGCAAGCATGGGGTCTTGGGGCTGGTGAGCAGGCAGATGCAGCCCCCTTACAATTTACATCGCAGCCTTACCAGGGATCTAATAAGGGCTCAGAGCCCTGGTGGGCCAGACGCTGAGCAGTACTTGAAATGAAAGATGGCTTTCCCTTTCAGAGTTCACAATTTAATTATGTGACGGGAATCAATAGATAGATAGAGCAGAAAAGGAGGGCTGCATCACAGGAGTTGTTGCACTCCATATAATAAACACCAGCCAGAGTCCATCATCTGTCTGCATCTCTTACAAGACAAACTATTTGATGGAAAATGAAATTATCTTGTATACAAGTTGAAGGCAGATAATTTCTTCTCATTTGTAATTCAGGAGCAGCCAAAGACAACTGAGACTGTACTGTTCAGGGTTTGACTGTCCAGTGATTTGCAGTCAAAGAAAGCAAAATATAAGAGAGAGGCCCTGAAAATATAATCCATGATGTGATGGTATCCCCCTTAATTTGGCTCCCTGGCTTTTTGAAGGAAGTAGAGCAGTGAGGAAAAGGCAGTGAGGCTGGAACATTTTCTCCTCCTTGGCTGGTTTAATGGTGGTGCACAATGACTAAAAAAAACAAAGTGAGAGAGATGATGCACAGAAGTGAGAATATGGTGGAGGAGAGGGAGGCAGAGATTGATGTAAAGAGAGTGAGGCTGAGATGAAGACTTTGCAGGGGATTGTGAGGAGCCTATGAGTAGAGATTGAGGGTCCCAAGGGAAATTAGCAGTGTAATGATACCTAGTGTCTGATAGCCTTTGAAGACTGTTTCTTGCAGCTGTTTAAGCCAACCTGGCTGCCTTGGCCCTGAAGCTGGCACTTCCCATACTGAACAACAGGACTTGACATTTGCAAGCAAAATTACATGGTTTCTGAAAGAAGTGATAATGTGCTCAGGATTTCCACCATGCCAGTGAAAGAAAATAATATTTGTCAGATAAAGGAACAATACAGAGAAAGAAGCAGAATTTTTTTTTCTGTCGAATTTATTTGTTTTTCATAAAATCACGAGGATCAAATTTGCACTCCCTGCCACTGAAAAGAGAAAACGATTATATTGAAACACCTGGATTTACACCCGTGTCAATGAGGAATATTTGACAGATGTTCTCTCTCTCAGGAAGGATGTGGTTTTGAGTAGCTGTATGGTTAGAATGGTCCAGAACTTGTTTTATTTTGTGCATAACGTTGGCGGATGCTTCCTCTCTTGGCTGAAGCGCACACTGCTCTATTTCTCCTCCTTATTTTTGTGCTTCGCTTACATTGAGGTCTCCTCTTCCCTTCTCCTCCTCCTTCTTTGCAAAACTGCCAGGTTCCGAGATATGCAGCAGTAAAAAAAAAAAAAAAAAAAANNNNAAAAAAAAAAAAGAAAGCAAAATAACAGAAAGAAAACCGACAACCAATTTCACATTGCCCTTTTTCAGAGGACATGGCAAGTTATGGAAAACACAGCAGAGCGCTGGCCATAAAGGCATGCAGCAAAGAAAGACGTCTCACCCAGCCTGCTTGCCCCTCCCAGCCGGCTGCCGGGGGGCCTGGCGGGGATGGGGAGGCAGTCTCGGGGGTCCGCGGGGCGGGCAGCCCCTCTCCCGGCCTGCCTGTCCCGCTCCCGGCTTGCCTGTCCCCCCGCCTGCCGGGCCCCTCGCTGCCCCCGTCCCTGCCGGCGCGCCCTGTCCATGGTGCTGGGCGGCGGCTCCAGCCCTCGCTCCTCGCCCCGCAGCACGGGAAGCATTTTCCCTTCAGGTTCCGTAGGCTTCTACCTTGAATTGCTGCTGCCTCCGCGGTGCAACAGATGTTTTCCAGCCGGGATTTTCCTCTTTTAGCCCCTCTAAGAAGGCAGGGAGATTAATTAAAGCCAGAATCCCCATAGGTGAATTGGCTCCCCACGCGCTCAGGGGGCTCTCTCACTTTCCCCGGTTGTATCTTCATCAGTTGCTTGCATGGTGGAGACGATTAGATCAACACTGAAAACGCCTTCTGCTTTGATTTGTTTGTGTGTTTACTTTTAATTTTTAGGATATCTGCAGAAATAATGAGAAACAGCAGGGAACGAGAAACTGATTGAGATTGATCGTTTTGTGTATTTGGCTTGTGATGACCTTTGGGGAAAGTGGGTATTTAATTTTTACTGATGTTGTAAAGGCACAGACAAAGTCCTGACCTTTCTGATCCGGGGTGACCACTATGAGCATCCCACTGAGAATTAATTACAATTGCCTGGAGCGGCTCCAAGCAGCATTTATTAGAGCACTCTAAATGTGGTAAAAGCGATCAGTATGCCTGGGAGAAGCCATTCCATGTGCCTGCTGTGGTATCAAAGAGAAGCTCAGACTTGTCGGTTTGTTGCATTGTTTTGCTGTTCATTAACAAGACTGAAATAGGAGAGACAGCATTAGAACTCGAGGGCAAACATTTCCCATCATTCTGCTCTCCACACAGATACTTTTGTATTAGATTAAGGCACAATAGATAGAACTAAGCAGAACAGAAATCAAACGCCTCCCCGAGAGACAGGACATGGTGCAATTCTCTGATTGTACAAAGCACAGTACAACAGCTTCTTCTAGCAACCTCCTGGAAATGTAAAGTGGAAGTGAACAGAATGCTCCACACAAGAACTCTGTACAAGGAAGTACTTAACACTCAAGGTATGCTATGATGCCATTATGCTTCGGCATCTAGCACAAAGCTGGGACTATTGATCCCATGGGACCTTAAGTCCTTTTCCCCAGAGATCTGCCTAAAAATGGAAGATCAGTTACATGTTCAAAGTCTAGGCAGAACTATTTTCTATGAGATATGATGATTTTGTCTGATACTCTGCCAAAGGAACTGGAATTGAATAAGAAGGTTTAAATACAAATTGTAAAACCATCAGTTTTTTGAGAAAGATTTAATTGGGAATGATGATAAAAAAGCCAGAAATGTGGATTAACCTAAAATGGAAAGGGCAGCCAAGTTACAGCAGATGGCTTTTTCTTGTTCTTTGAGTGCCTTATAATGAGGAAAATATGCTATGTAATGACAGTTGTTTCTAAACTGACTTTTTTTTTTTCAGCTGGGTGAGCATGTGTGAGATGTGGTTTCCCATGCAGCACAGGTTGAAAAAGGAGAATAAAAAAGACGTAGCTGCAGACAGCCTGTATTGAACTGTTTTTGTTGCGGAGTTCTGGAGCTCGGTTTGATGTATGATAGGAAAGACAGCCATCTCCCATTCCAGCTAAAACTGAACGAGCAAATAGCCTCTATTTCTCCTTGCTGCCTCGCCTCCCTGAGCATCCACATAAAGGCTCTGCCACTCTCTTTCTGCAACAGAGCCTCCCAACAGCCCTTTCTGTGGGTTGACCAAGATTTCTTTATTCTGACAGGTTTTTGTTCTGTCTTGTTGTGGTTGCTGTTATTTCCTTTCAGTATCAGTTAAGAATTCCTCTTGTAATGCTGTTATCCAAACAAAACATTTTCCTACAACTGAAAAACTGCTGCTAAGAATTACTTAAAATCTCCCCCTCATCCCATTTTTTTATTCGTTTCTATCCAAAATGGGGTTGAGAGGGGAAGGGATTGAAAGAAAACGGAAGAGGCAGCCTATTCTATATGACATATGCTCGATTTCCCAGCAAGGCTTAATTACCATTGGGAGTAAGGACTCCTGTTCCTTTTGACACAGCGAGCACTCAGAGTGCAGCCAATGCCTCTTGCCTGTGCCAGTTTGCATGCACATGGATAAGATTTGATTGCGCACTGGGGCACATGCACATGAATTGTATATGAGAAAGGAGAGCGTAGGCATGTCCCCTGAAGACTGTAGACATCCGTGCAGCTTTCAGGCAGATGTAAAGCCCAGAGAAAATGATACGTTTTGTGCTCTCTTCATATCAGGTTTCATCTTGCAAAGAAATGAGCGTGCTGACCCAGAAAGCAGAGGTGGAATTTTGAAACCCCCATGTAGCTCAGGCAGAAGGGCCTACGATAACGCAAGGACAAGGGAGCCTTGCAGGGCTGAGCTCATGACTGATATCTGAAGGGACTCGTGCTTCATGCTTCACGGGTACACAGGTCTAATTGGAGACAACAGGAGACTTAGGATATAATGTGCAAGATGGAAACCTATCACGGTGATTGCTTTTCAACTTTGCATAACGACATGTGCATTGTGCTTTGAGGAAGAACATGATTTCCCTTGTTTTTGAGTCTAAAATATAGCAAAATTGTATTAGCTCTAGCCAAACAGAATAAAAGCTAGAGAATTCGCATGCTGAAGCTATGTCGTTAATAACAATAAAGAATAAGCTTCAAAAAAGGAATCCAATAAATATAGAACTCTAAAACTTCATTACAAAGAAAATTGTCATTTTCAAGATCAATCATAGTGATGTTGACCTTCAGTCATGTGAGCGAACACTCAAATACATATTACTTACTGATGCTCAAAATCTAAGGACCTTCTATGAGTGAAAATTCAACTTTTGCCTGTCTGGTATCCAAAATGACCAGCTTTCATTGTCTATTCTGAAATATGGTTTTATGTCTTTTATGCAAATACTAAGTGTTCCATACTAGAAACAAGAGATAAGTAATCAAATTTAATATACTCATGAATTTTAAGGAAATTTTGAAGTTCAGCTCGCTTTAAAATATTGGTATAGAGAGAGATTTTTAACTTTGCTAGATGTTCTTTTAAGAAGTTGGAGAAGAGTGTTTGGAAAGCAATAATCAGGTAATAGCTAGCAAAGGTTCACTACTACAATTGAACAGGGAAACTGTTGCCTGAGATTCTCCAGGGACTTGTCCTGAGTTTGGTAATGTCTTGTATTTACTTCAGGGACCTGGATGATGAAGTAGAAAGTATGTTTAGCACATTTGCAGATGTCACAAAGCTGGTGGAGTAGCAATCAAAGAGGTCCTGACAAATGGGACAGCTGGCCAAAAAAGCTAGGATGAACTTACTTCAAAGAAGAGAATGCAAGGTCTGCACTTAATCTGGAAAAATCAAGTGCATTAACACAGAATGGGAAACAGCTGACTAGGCAGAAGTTTTGCTGAAAAAGATGTGGAGGTTACAGTGACTCACAAGTGGGATATGTATCAACAATGTCATACTATTACAGTAAAAGCAAACATGAGGCTTTGCTATTGAGAGCTGCATGTCTAGTTCTGTGCAGTGAACTTCAGCAAATGTGGAGGCAATTCAAAAGAAAGAAAGGAAAATGACCAGAGAATAAGAAAACATGTCCAATGAAGCAAGAATGAAAGAGCTAGGGGTTTACTGAATGAATGACTGGAGATGCGTGAGAAGCTTTCAAATAATCACACGTTGTCATCTGCTCTCTGTATTCCATTGTGGATATCAAGAGAAAAGAATGTGGTAAAATTACATCATGGAAGAGTTACATTAGATATTAGCAAAAAGTTTTTGACAATAGACACTAGGCAAGAATGCATGAGAAAAAGGTGAAATTCTCTGCTTTAGATTAAATACCTTAAAATAATACAGCAGACATCAGTCCATAATCATATCTCTCTCATTTATGCAGACTTGGCACAGGAAGGTGGATTAAGATAACTCTTTCTGCCATTTTGGCCCCATTTTCTATGTCTCTATCACTACTTTCCCAATTTAATTTTAGTGTGAACTTTTCTATTTGCAGTTATTTACATATATTTTTGAAAGGTGGTCTCAGTAAAACTTCATCTCACCTCTATGATTCATACATTTGATTTTCTTCTGGTGCTCTCCAACTTTCACCTCCAGCTCCACACCTTAATCCTTTGCAACTCAGCTTCTTCCACTCTGGCACACCAGATGCCAAGTCCATTGGGCAAGTCTAACTGGTGATCCAACTGTGTCTAGCAGCTGGGGTCAGGGAGTTAGAGAGTGGCATCTCAACTGGAAAATACACTCCTTAGTCACGCTGCTGGAAGGAGACAGTCTCACTGGCCTTGTGTCACTCCCCTGTCACATCACACGATATAACAGTGCCCTTGTCACAGGACTCCTAAGAGGAAGCCGTGTACAATGGGCCAGGGAAAGTTCAGAAGAATTTTGTACTCCTTGTTGTGCATCCTCGTACACACATTTGGTCCCTGCCATCTAAATGGCTGTGCATACAGAGAAGCTGATTCTTGTGAGGCAGACACTGAGATCAGTAGTTAGGGTGCTCCCATGACAACTTTATTCCCATGAGATACGTATGGTTAAAAGTGAGGTATTTTATATTTTTTATATTTTTATTCATTTTTTTGCTGTACTCCTCTTGTTTGTTTGCTATGTAATATGCCTTCTAACAATTCCAGGATATGCCAGGAGCATATTTTTTATTGGAACCCACTATGATTTTTATAATTGAATAAAAAAATGAAAAATAATTTAATGTAACTAATTCTTTCATCACAGACACATCCTCCATTATTGCCCCCTCACCTTACCTCACATACTAAACTGCAGCTAATGCCTGTCCAAAGAGGTGGGATGCTGCTGGGACATTCCAAGGTCTTGAACAAGCTTGGGTTTGGCCCTGCAGTTTTGGGCATCCATGTGTCATTCAAAGTACTTTCATGTCTAAGGCAAACCACAGGGCTTCAAATATTATCCAAAATATTATCCAAAGCCACTTCTTGTTCTGATAGCTTATTTTCACTCTGTCCTCCTGACTTTCCCAAAGTCAGAGATGGTAATGGAGTACAACACTGAGGCACTCACTCTTTTCTGTGGATGAGAAGAGAGATTTCTAAGGGGCCCTAAGGGACCTAGATGATAACCTCTTGCTGAAAGTCAGTGGGAAATGGATGGTTGCAATCTGTGCTGGTAAACTTTACCCTTGAGAGAGAGAAGAGAGACAGACAAATCAGATGGAGTGAGGCTACCAGTAACTATTGGACACCAGGCTGGGAGCAATCCAACATAGTTATCATGAATCTTTCAATAACCATGTCTATTTATGGGCTTAGTAGAGTGAGAAAGCAGCTAGGGACTTCCCCAAACACTGAATAAATCCTTTGACACTGAACAACATATTGTTATTCCTTACCCTTTTATTTTTCTCTAGGAAAGCCTATTTTTGCCTATATAAGAGATTTTTTCTCTCTTGACATTACATCTGTGTTATGATTGGTGGCCATAATAAAAAGAAGCACAGAAGTTTAGGAAAGGACTGCTGGGTTTGTAAAAAGCTGTAGTAAATCCAGCCAGGAGAAAAAAAGAAATTAGCTCATCCTTAGCTGATGGGAAAGTATTTGTTACAGTACTCTTTGAAACATTTCACACTGTCCTGTTTGCAGAAACCCAACTGTCCCTTCCCTTCCCTTCCCTTCCCTTCCCTTCCCTTCCCTTCCCTTCCCTTCCCTTCCCTTCCCTTCCCTTCCCTTCCCTTCCCTTCCCTTCCCTTCCCTTCCCTTCCCTTCCCTTCCCTTCCCTTCCCTTCCCTTCCCTTCCCTTCCCTTCCCTTCCCTTCCCTTCCCTTCCCTTCCCTTCCCTTCCCTTCCCTTCCCTTCCCTTCCCTTCCCTTCCCTTCCCTTTTCCCTAGATATTCAACCTGGTTCCCGATTTTTAGCTTCATTCCATTAGTCCTAGCTGTGCCCTGCACCACCCTAAATCAACAGTGAACTACTGACTACAGCTTTCTGTATATAATTTTCTAATCCCTCAGGGAACTTGGAATCATGTCTTTCCTGTGTTTATTTTTAATAAACGGAGCTTGTTCAAGTGGCAACGCTGTAAAACCATTAAGAGAGTCCGTCCACTCCCGCTATAGATCACCAGTCCTTGCTTCATAGGATATCCTGCTACACTGCCCTCCCAAAATGTCAGGGCCAGCAAAGAAAAAATGAGTGCGTTGCATAGCAAATAGTTTTTATGACTTACAGTTAATGGACCGTACTATTAATTGGCAGAATTACAACTCCTGTTTAGTTGATGAAAGTAGCTGTCTTGAAAAGTTATTAGGCTTCCTTTTGTTCTTGCTTCCCTGTATTTTTTTTCCTCAAGATTGATTACACAGTGACTCTTTGAACTTATATTGAATGTTTCCTTTGAGGATCTACTTGCATCTTGGTTTCATATTCTTTGCTAGTCTTTCAGTATTCCAGCAATCCAGGGATAGCAGAAGGAAAACAATGAAGAAAAAGCAAAATAATTAATAGTCTCAGGAAAATATTCCTGAAAAATATGAGTCATATGGTAATATCAGTAACATTGAAAATATGAATAGTATGAGAAATACGGGCGCAGCCTTATCAAGGCTAAACAGTTTTGTAATAAAGGAAAATAAACTCCATTAACAGAGATGGAGTAATTTGTAGAGCATCTTGGAGTAATTCATAGAGCATCTTAGGCTGTGCAGTGTCTTTATCTGCTGGCTATCCTAATCAATTACATCAGTCAAGACACGGTTCCCCTTTCTCTGGGGTGCGGCTGCGGATGGAGGGAAAGCAATTTATTTCAAAAGCTGATTCAGCAAGAAACTCTGCAGGGGCCTATCAATGTACCATTAATAATCAGAGATGCTGTAATGATTATCGGTGGTGTTGTAAATCATTTGTGCAACACTATTTATTTTAACATTATTCAGCAATTCTGTGTTTCCTGAAAGACAAAAAGGTTTTCATATCATGAAATATGCTCTTCAACAGGAAGCAACAAGCTATATAACAGACTTCCAAAATATTGTTTCTTCTTATGCTGTATCTTGTTTTGGTTTTTTTTTGGTGAAATTAACTATTCAAGAAAAGGAGGTCCTTATAAATTTGGTCTAAACCAGTGATATTATAAGCATACATTAAGAAAGTGTCATGCTCACTCCCACTAACTCATTTTGGTTTTAGTCTCCAATAACCCTCCTTTTTCATTACCCTCTGAAGTCTGGTTCTTCCTTCAAGTGAAATTAATAGAAGATCAGTCCTGGATATCTTTTGGTGTGCCAGTCTAAACCTCCATTTACTGCCTTCAGAAGGCTTTTCTGAAGCAAGATTTAACTTAAACATAATATTGGTTCATACAAATGCTGAATCAATAATTCTTTGCATTTAATTTAACCACCTTTCTTTTTCTCTTAATGAAAACTCAATACAAATTCAACGCAAATTGTTTGGCAGATTTGCCTTATTTGCAAATTCAAAAGCAAGGTCAAAGCAGCAGTAATAAAGCTGTGCCTGACTTCCTTTTTTACAAGATGTAGATGTTATTAGAAATGGCATTAAAAATGTCATGAATACAGAGCAGAAAAATGAAAGCTAAGAAGTAATCCAGGAGACTGGGAAGCAGCTGGAACGAAATAAATGTTAATTAATACCTTGCATCACACAGACTACTTACTTGTATTGATGGAGCAGAAAAAAAGTACTGGTAGAGATAGGACTGTTTGAAATTAATATTTTTCAAACCACAAGATCCCATTTTCAGCATGAAAAAAGGACCACTGAATGAGCATGAATGCAGCTGTATTTTAACAATAGCAAGTCATTTTCCCTCTGTTTTATTTTACAGTCTCTGAAGAGTTTCCACTTGCTGCATATGTGTTTTAGGAAAAATACTCTTTTTTTGGATAGAGAATGAATTTTTCTGAAAACCTTGAGACTATTTTGTTCTTAGGATTTTTGTCCCACTAAGCCCTTATGCTGAGTAAAAAGCCTGCTGCTTCCTTCTTTTAGGGTTCTGTTACTTAAAGACATCTTTTATGTTTGCTTTGCTAGTGATCATAAAACTGTCACCATCAGCAGTTCAAAGCTGGCTTGCTGCTTTTTGCTGTGTAACCTGGAGTGATTACAGCAGTGGTTCTCAGCTGTTGCTTCTTACCCCGACCGATACCAGTATCTCAAATACAAATAATTGTTCTGAAAATTATAGCAATCCCATATATTGTTTGGCTTTTGGTTGTGAGGTTTTTTTTTTTTTTTTTTGGGTGTGGGTTTTTTTTTTTTTTTTTTGGTGTGTGGTTTTTGTTTGTTTGTGGGTTTTTTTTGTTTGTTTGTTTGTTTTTGTTGGGTTTTTTTTGTGAAAAGAAGGTGCTTGTAAGCCTGCAACTTTGCTGTAAGGCAAGATGTGGGTAACTGAAGTGGTACAACTGGGTTTGAGTTCAGTTAACTTTTGGTTGCCAGTTGTCTGGAGATGGTGTTTAAAAAAACTCTACTTTCAGCTGTGATTATTTTTAATGACTAAATAGTATTTATTCAATGTTATTACAGAGGCAGTGGCTGTCCCTTCAGCTTTCCTGAGACACCACTGCCTCACTGCTCCTTGGTTTGTTAGTGACTGCAGCGGAGCAGCCGGAGCCTCCACGGACGAGGGCAGGCTGCTGAGCTGGTTAGCTTGGCTGCCCATCATCGCGGTGGGCTACTGCCTGGTCCTCTTCTGTAGAGCGTTATTCCCAGTCATGATCACGGTGGCGTTCCTGACCTCTTTGTTCCATACAAAGGCCAAGCAGAGACTCACTGTCGATCTGGACAGCCTGCTGAACAGGGCAGAGCAGCTGGTCGTCATCTTCATGAGCTTGCTGGTTTTGGATGCACTGTGTTAGTTATCATTAGGTATTGAAGCCCCCCCGGCCATTAAAGTCCATCTAGCAGTTGTTCTACCCACCCTGCCCCTCCAAAATCTGATTCACATGATACACTCCCACCTACTTTTTTCCTAGAGGTTTTGCGGCGCGCAACAAAAGCCCCCGCCGCTACAGGGAGAGCCACAAAGGACAGCAACTCAGGCAAAGCTGGAAGGGGCACATTGCTGGGGCTGGGTCGGCAGCTGCAGCCCCCGCAAAGCACCTGCCCTGCGGGGCAAGGGCCCCGCCGGCGGGAGAGAGAGCCCGTCTGTATAAACATGGATCTCTCGGGGGCCCGGATGACCAGGAGCTGGATTCAGCAGGAATTGGGTCGCAAGGGCGAGGAAAGGGCAGGGGAGGGGTGGGTGTGCCCGTGGCAGTCAGGAATGAGGGCAGAGGCGCCGCAGAGGCCTCTTGCGGGCAGAAAAGGGGCCAGGGAGGTGGGGGGGTGACAGCACAGACCCCGCGAGCGACGTGGAGGAGACGCCAGATGGCCCCGGGGGCTGCCAGGGACTGGGCACCGCTATCCCGCAGCCGGGGCCGGGCGGGGAAGGGGCGGCTCGGGCACCGGGGGTGGGGGCGGCTGCTCCCGATGGGCACGGGGCTCTCGGGGACCGTCTGGGAGCCCCTGGGGGCTTGGGCGGCCGCACGGGGCCAGGCGGGACCCAAGCCGGGGCTGGCAGAGGTCGAGGCGGCGGGGACGGCCGAGGCGGCAGGGACGGCCGAGGCGGCGGCGAGAGAGACGAAAGGCTGAAGGGATGGATGGATGGAACAGGGAGGAAGCGGCCGTCCCCGCGCCCGACCGCTCGCGAGCCCCAGGTAGGGGCCGCTGATTGACAGCTCTCCCCGCCCCCCCGGGGCTCTCATTGGCCGCTCCCCACGCCGATCAGCGCCCGGCGCCGCGGGGCCCTGCTCCCCATTGGCGGGCCCCGCCCCGCCCCTCGCACATGAGCCAAAAGGGCGGTGAGGGGGCGGGGCCGGCGGCTGAGGGGGCGGGGCCGGCGGCGGCTTAGCCCGCGAAGGCGGCGGCGGCTGGAGCGCTGGAGCGGCGGCGGCTGGAGCGGGATGGGACGGAACGCGGTGCCAGGTGGGTGCGGGGTTCCGCTCCAGCCCCCCCGCAGCCACCGTGCAGGGAGGGCAGGAGGGCGGGCGGCGGCACTCAGGGGGTCCTTTCCCCGCCTGGGAGGAGCGCGGAGGGGGAGCAGCCGCTTTTTAGCGGTCTCCAGCCCTTGGGGATAATCCCGGCGCTGCCCTGCGGGAGCCCCCTTTCTCCTCCCGGTCGCGGCGGGGGCGCCGGCGGGTTGGTCCGGAGCTGCTGGCTGTGCTCCGCTGGCCCGGGCTGAGCTGCCCGTCCTCGGGCCCTCTCGCCTCAGCTTTGTTCCGAGTCCTCCCACCGGCCTCGGCCTCTCGCCGGTCCCCGGAGCCGCGGGGCGCGTTCCCCTTCCCCCCGCCAGTCTCGGGGGAAGGCTCGGAGCGTGGGGTCGGGGACAGGCCCCCGAACTGCTCCCCGTGTTCCCCGCAGCCCCGGAGCGCTCCGTCTGGGCAGCGGGAACACGGCGCCCATTCCCGGGAGCCGCCCGCCCGGGCTCGTTCCCCGCTCGTGTTCGCCCCCCGAGAGCGGCCCCCGCGGCGTGGCACCGGCAAGGCTTTCTGATGTCCAGCGCTCTTCAAGTACTTAGAAATAATCGTCTTTAGCTTTGAAGGGCGCTGGGAGTCCTTGACAGCTCGGGAACTTTTAAACCCTTCCCCGCCCCACCACGTTTTTGTTTTTTAGTGGTTTTTTTTGTGGATTTTTTTTTTTTACTTGGTTCTTGAGTAAATGTGTCGCTGAGAAGAAGCTGGGAGTTTGAGTGAGTGCAGGCGTGTGAAGACACGGATTTATCTCAGCTGCTGAATGTCTAGCACTGACCTCAAAGCAGTTAAGAAATGCTTTGTTTATTCTCCTTCTTTCTGATACAGTTCAGTAATCGCTGCAGATAACAGGAGAAGGTCTGATAGTTTTAGGTTGAGCAGTAATCTCTGAAGAGGGGCCAGTACTTGAGTGATGGGTTATTGGATACAGTTGTCAGATTCCTTGATAGAAAACGCTTCAAAGGACAAATGGTTTAGTGTGTGTAGTTCTTTGTGCCCCTTTGGAAACTACAGGGAATGAGAGGACAGGATTCCTATTAGAAAAAGATGGGGCCAAATTATGAAAACAGCCGGGAACTTCAAGAAACTTTACATCTGGGGATGAGGAGGTAGTTTTGTCTTGCCTGCCATGCAAGACTGGCCTTCTTTTCAAAACTTGACATCGGGAATCAAAAAACGTTACATTTAGAGGAGACAGACTGTTGTTTTGACTTTGGCTGATACAGTATTTTCCATAAACTAATAGCGAGTGAACTTGAGAGGAATGAAGTAATGGAATAAGGCTGCAGTTGTTACCCTCCAGTATGCTGTCCCACACTACCGTGATCTGTAGTTCAGATGCTAAGTTAAGGCCTCTAATATATGGAGGCTGACACAATACGCAGTAATTATGCTGGAGTAGTGCTCAAGCTGGAAAGCTGTTAAAGTTACGGTGCTTGCAAACTTCAAGGATTCAAGATCAAACCCTGTGTTTGAGCCATGGAACTGAGCTTTGTTAGTTGTTATGCTACAGCTGCTTGCCTTTAAGTTCTCATCAGAAGAAAATATGCTAAGATGGAAGGACAGTTATCTGTCCACAGGCCCCAAGTCATTCTTAGTAAGAATTAGGATGTTTTATCTGCAGCTATTCATTTGAGACCAGGACCGTACTATGTTTCCCTTAAGTGATGTGGAAACTTGATTTGTTTCCAGCCGAATTCTGGGGATGAGTTGTGCAAAGCAAACTTTTTCTATCCCTTGCTGGAAGATTAGTTTTGTGTTTATATAGCTAGAGGCAGTATGAATGGAGTTATTAGGCAGTGAACACAGAGGTTTTGTTGTATGTGAAATAATGTATAATTGAGCCAGTCCTCTTCTCGTTTTCCATGGCTATTTTCCTCAAATAAAGAGAAAACAGAAAACATTTTTTTAATCAGATACTGAAACAATAGTCTTAATTATACTCAATAGTTACAGAAATTGAATAGTCTTTGTTAATCTTTCCATTTGTCCATGGAGATATTAAAAATGATTTTACATGTCAGAAATAGAATTTCTGGTGCTTTAAAAAGGTATTTTCCTAGCGGGAATAAGTTATCGCGACTGCATGTTTGATTTATATGGTATAACATGTGACATTTCGTAGTTAATAATAGCATAAACCTGTTTTGTTTCTCAGTATATGCCTTGTCTGTAAAACATGCCTCAAGGGATTATGATTTTAGGAGTAGCAATATAAACTCCTTGCACATCAGCCACTCTTTGGTGTACCTGCTTTAGCTCAGGTTTATTTACTTTATTCTTCAGTGAGAAGGTACATGCCATTTATTTTTCTGAAACAAAAGTAACATAGTCTGTGGGCAATATTGCTGTATGGAGGAAAGAGAAAGAAAAGACATCATCTGACAGATGATAGAGTATTTTGAAGTGTCTTACACAGTGATGAGGACAGGGTTACTGAAAACCTAACCAAACCAGAGCAGATTCCAAAAGAGCTGATGGTAGCTGAGTGTTTCAGTCACTGTATCAGTTTCACCTGGACAGTGAATTAGCTTTCATGCCTTTGCAAGTCTTCCTTTTTGAATTAAACTTCCTGCACGGACAGTCACATCTTAGTGTACTTCTTTTGAGCAGTCCCAGAGCACTGTCTTCCAGAGTTCTCGACTGCTTTCTGTGAGGAAAATACTGTTGCAATTAATTTCAGTCTGCTCTTGTAGGCCTGTCTTTAGGTGATTTGTACTTAATGTTGTCTCGTAACTGCACTTGAATCTGATACAGGTTGTATAATACAACTCTTCTTGGACTTTTCAGTTCAAGTGTGATGTGTTATTACTTCCTGGTTCATGTGTGGCTCCAGTTAAAATTTTTGGACAAATTGTGGTCATTACTTTTGACTTGTTTTTATTTTATTTTTGCTTGCATAGGATCCTGAGCTACAGGCAGTGAATCGCAGTGAATTGCACTACAGGTGTAATTTACTGACCAGGCTGTGTGTGTCCAGTGGGTTATGATACTAAGTTTTGTTAATTATCTCAATAGCAGAAATACGGTAATATACAGTACTGACGGGGAGCAATTGGTTTTGTCAGGCTAATTTCTTAGTTCTCTACTCTTAACGGCATTTATAGATGGAAATCACTGATAGGATCAGATTACAAATGTCTTCCAGTGTAGGATATAACTGTACTTTGCCTTCAGAAGCTTCCCTGTACAAGGAGTACGATGAGTCGCAGGCTGTCACTGCTCCTTCTCTTAAAAGAAAAGGTGGAGGTAGAGGGTGACTATTAACCTCTCCATATGGAAGACTCACATACAGAATACCTGTAATCTAAGAAAAATTAGTGTCTCCACTGAGAATTAAATTCAGGCACCTTGAGCTTTAGCTCTGTAGCAGAACTGCCAAAGCACTTACATTCTCTCCTGAGGACTTAGTCTCCCATTAGAGGTAGTAATGAAAATAACCTCAAGTTACACCAGATTTATTTGTTCAATTTTAACCAAATGTTTTCCTTCACATTAAACTATTATTTAGATCCAAGCTAGCCTTTGGTAAAAGCTGTTGAAATGTTGCATTGGGTTGTTTTCTTAACTGGTAAAGCACAGTTGTTTTTCAACCCTCTTTTGAAAATTCAAATAATTGAAATATTTTTAGCTACTCAGTTGTAATTTGTTCTGCCACAAGAGAAACCAAAACATTTGGGAAGAAATTAAGAAATTTGTTTGTACAGACAACTGGAGCTCAAAATGGCACCCCTTGTGCTGATTTAAGCTGCAAACTTGAAGCTTATCTTTGCTTTCTTTATTTTTGGCAGGTGAAGTAGCTGGAAAATTATTTTGAAGGCTTCTAAGTACGGTAAATATTTGTTGGATTTGCTGGTTTTTATTTGTGTTAAGGATTTATAGGTGTCTGGAATTGCAACACGTTGTGAATTAATTTTTCCTTTCACGTACTGAAATATTCTGCCATTGAACTGGTGGTGTTTTCTGGGTCTAGAAATGACCCAGAATGTATGGGGTTTTTTTTTTTGCAGATATCTCAATTCAGCAGTATTTTAGTTACTCCTTCAAGATTCTTGGAGCCCCTTCCTATCTTGTTGCTAACACATATAACCTCTTTATTCTAACAGAGATTTGGTAACCAAATTCGGTGATGGGGACAGCGTGTTTCTATTGAGTATAAAGCATAGTATGCCAGATTTATTAAATGTTTTGGGTTTGAATATTGATTATACTTGTGCCACTTGCATTCTTGAACTGATTTACTCTTTTATATTTTCAAGTATATGTTTTAGAAGCAGAAAAATTGAGTGTTTTTCAGTACTTCAGCTGATGGATCCCAGGTTTCTTGGTCATATTCACGATGGCAAACCACTTTGCTCGTTACAAGTAATAGCTGGAGAGCTTGTGTATGTAATGGGTGATGCATAATACATCAAAACATGTTAATAGTATCCAGTGATTGTTGGAATTGATTTCTTGATGTTTGTTTTGAAATCCCATAGTTGAAAAGGTTGGTATCAAGTGATGCTGAGGAAAACCATTCATCTGCTATGGGCTTGGTTTTGTCCTAACAGAGCAACGGGCAGCTGTGGGGACTAATGTGCTAGAAGACAAGGCCTGCAAAGCTTGTTTTATTTTGAAACTTCAAACAGCCCTTGGAAACACTTCTTTGAGAAGTTCTTCTGCCTCATTACATGTGAATGAATAAATGGAGGTTTAACTTGAGAATTAGAAGGCAATGTGGCAATTTAGTGGCAATGTGGCTTTTTAGTTCATTTCTCTGCAGCAGTTAGATTTTGCTGATGAGTTTTCTATAGAATGTTGAAATTCTCTGGAACTTATATCAGCACAGGTTTACTGCAGAGTTATTTCCAGGGAAAGTAGTTTTTCTTTTTAAAGCTTGGCTGCTGCTTTGAATGCTTAAACAGCTATAAACGTGGACAAGAATACATCACTTCAAATGAAGCCTTTTATTTCATGCTGGATTTGAAGGCATTCTTGTATCAATGTTTTTTGCACATGGAATATTGACATTTCTTCTCACCTCTGCATGCCAGCTCAAGCTGGAGTGGGGCTGCAGTTAAATCTTAAGTCATGTTTAAAGAGGATGTCTTGGTACAGTTATACAAGTGGTTTGGTCACAGTTTCAGGTTATTTAACTGAATAGTAGAAGGATGTTTGCATTGCTGGACAAGCAGATGTGCAAGCCATGTGCTTTCTATCCACCCTTATTTTGGCAGAAGGAACCAGGAACTAGCATTTTAGCTGCTTCTTTTTTTTTTCCCCTAGATGGAGGAGATCCTGTCTCCTCCTGCTCAGCCAGCTTGCTTCTCTTGAAGCTTGCCATTCTTCAAATCGTACAGGTCTTGTACATCTTCGCTGTAGCAATCAATGTATGATTATAGCAAGTGAAGAGTTGTAAGGCTTGGGCATGGTAAGTGTGATATACCTGAATGTTGAAATGAGGAGCCTCAAATGCCTTCCAAAGGAGTGTCTGAGAATGCACCATGGTGTAATCTTTCAGCCCTTGCATGAAATGTTGCTATTATAGCATTTACCTCTGTCATCAAGTGCTGCTCGTGCTCTTGTAGACTATCCTGAAATTTCAGGTATCCTTTGATTCAGAGCGGGTAGCTCCACACAAGCACGAAGTGAGCATTAGGAGCTACACCTAGTTATAGCTCAAGCTATTAATGCTGTAAAGACAGACCTTCATGTCTAGTTGCTGAATTTCTGGACTGGATTTGCACTAGTAATGACAACAGAAGCTTCCATGTTGGTGGACTAATAAGTGGTTAAATTTTTAACCTTAAGGATTTTTCTTATCCTGGAATAGCTGCATCTGAAATACTACCGTAACATCTTTGGGATTCTGATCTTTTTTTCTAGAATACTTGCTAGCTTACTGGGGAAGGTGTGTGCTTTGGAAAATGTCGTTCTGATTGCTGTACTAACAATTCTGAGGGCCTTGAAGCTTGCGTGGATCTGCAGCTTGCTGTCATGCTTGGTCACTCAGCTGGCTGAAGCACTGTCTGACTAGTTGGCTTGCTACTGGAGCAGGTTTAGCAGCCTTCAGTAATTTCTATATCTTGGAGGGTGATGGCAAGGTTCTGTTCAATGGGATTTAGAACTATTTGCAAAAACTGGGGAGAGGCAGGTAATACTCCACAGCTAGGGAAAATTTCAGAATTTCTGTAGTCTTAGCTGCTTGAAATGGACTAAATATTTTACATTACTCGGTACAGTTACTATTTCTGTGAGTTATTAATGAAGGACGGAATCAAATACGGTAGCAGATTGAACCCCCATCTTAAAATTCTGGCTTTCTGAAATGTACAGAAATAAGTCTTATGTAGTATATAGTCCAATTTGCATGTTTCTATTAGCCATTTTGTCTCTTAATCTAAAACTATTGAGGCAACAGTGAAAGAACCACCTTTATTGGTTATGTAGTATTACTGCTGCCTGTGACAACAGCTGCTGAAACCCCAAATCCATTGCCTGCTCTCCCTGTTCCATGTTTTAAAATGAAGCTGTTAATGTTTTGTATGCCACTTCCTCATTTGCATTTTCTGTTCCACTTCCTCTTGCTGCAAACTCTCTCTGATGCATTTTTTTCTGAAGTCTTTTACTTCCCTTCGAAACTCTCTTCTATATCCTAGTATTCCTGGTAAAAAAGAAAAACATTGATGGACTTCTGCTTTGTGTCATTTCTAGTAAAACCCACAGATGCCTTATTTTTAGAGAGTGAAATACTTGGAGATGTAAAAAACACAAACCGCAACAAAAATTCTTCCCAGTGCCACATGCATCCCTGAAAAAATTTAAAATGGAGGGAAGTAAATTCAAGACACGAAGTATAAATCCTTGCCAAATGTAAATCCTTCTTCCTTTAGCTGAGTGAACTGCTTACTATCAAATTTCTTTAAGCCACAGAATGTTGTTTTTGGCAGGAACATCAGAAAGAGTTTTCTTTCTTTTAAACAGTTGTTGTTTGGAAAACAAGCATATGTTTGGCATCGTCATGGATCTCTAAAAGAGGAAAAAGTGATTTTATTTTCAAAACATATAGTAGAGCTGTATTTTCAGCAGAATCAAATGTTAAATGCTTCTGGAAGCTTAAGTATAATAGTGTGTCCATACAGTTGGTTGTCAAGGTTGAAACAACAAGCACAGTTAGCCCCGAAGCTGCTAAATGCTAATCCAAGCTTGGCAAGTGTTTTTCTCAGCCAAGTTAGCTGAGGAAGTTAGAGAAGCACGTAGGCAGCCTGTAAAAATCAAGTTTTTTAAAGCAAACTTAAATGTTGAGGTTCAGTTACAAAAAAATGCAGCTTCATTTTATACTTTTGGTAATAATGATGTTAGCTGTAAGACCTGTGACTCTAAATCTGTAGTTTGAGTATCCCCACTGCTATTCGTCTTGGTGGAATTATGGCTGTTAATGCTTTTGAATATGAAGCTTTAGAAAATACACTGAATTAGTTTTTTAGGTTTTGTGAACCTAAGGGATGACAGTCTAAATAGTGAACAGCTTTGATTTGTTGGTCAAAGATAACTTTCTTCATGCCTCATCACAGAACAATAAACACAGGACAGAGCAGTCTGGGTTACTCAAAGAAGTTTGTCTAGGCTCATTCAGTTATAGGGATAGGCTAAGAAAGGAGAAAAATGACATGCTTTACAATTGGGTGGGATACATCAGGGAGATTGAACTGTGAGGGTGGGAAGTATGGGTGTTGAATCTAGAGGAATAAAATGAGTGAATTTAATTGAGGGTTACTGGGAGTTGTGTTCTCTTAAGATGTTCAGCCTGATATTTTAGAGCTAAAATATGGAGGAAACCTGCAAACAAAAGCTTGTCTGAAATACAAAGCTTGAAGGACGAGTGTTCTTTTGTTAGAAGTGTATTTTTGAGACTTGTAAATCCACTTTGAACAATATACTAAAATAAATGTAACTGTAGGAAGGTAAGACTGTAGAAATAATTGAATTCCACTGTGGATTAGTTAATTTGCATTATATTAGTATTTAGTCTTCTCTAAAATATGCCTTCCATACTTTTTTGCTCGTTTCTGCAGGTGTATAATGAATTGTTCATCCTCTTTTCTTGTTCAAAGCATACAGGACTTGCTGGTTTAAATCAGATTCTATTAGGTGTTAAAAGAAGAACAAACTTGGCCGAAGTGGGAAGCTTAAGCAGTATGTTTTTCTGTAGGCTTGAAACAACTTTTGGTGATTCTGGATGTAAGAGAACATGACCTGTGGAACAGCTGGGCCCTAAGTAGTAGCTTTTGTTGCAGAACAGGCTTACTTAGATGTTAACTCAGTAATAGGCCACTCCTAAATAAATGCCTTTCTCAAGGGCAAAATATCTCTATTCTGTTGTTATACTTGAAAATGAGGTAGTTATGAAAACGTAGGATCTTGAAAATGTTGGGGGCGCTCACCTCTTTAAAAAAGTGTGATTCCCATGGTAATCTGCAACAAGATTTTCAAAAATAACAAAGCCAGTATGCATCTGCACTGTGCAGAAAGAAAAACTATATTATTTGGGATCAGATGATAGTTTTAAGTGGTACTTCATAAAGGAGGCTTTGGAAAAAAAACAACAAACCCCAAACATCAACAAAAGCCTCCAAACAAACAAGGTTCCATGCCTTCTTGGGTGAGCTGTTTCAGTTCATTGTGCTTGATGCAGAGTTTGCCAGGGGGTTTGTAACCTGTAATAACATGAATGGTCAGCTCAGATGACGTGGTGCTTACACCACCTTAGCACTTATTGGTCACAGAGGTCATGTCCGAAGACCTACATGAGCTTTTCAAACCGAGGTCAGGTGTGGTAGAAGAGTAAAGGCATCACATTCTTGATCTGGTGTGGCTTTAGTTGCAACCTTCCACCCATCTGCAGTGCATGTGCTGGTGCTCTTTGAACAAAAGCTTAATGCGCTGGATATCAGTAGTTTTAATTGAGCCTCCCCGTTTGGTTGTATTTCATTCCTCTACTGCTCTCTTGCCAGCACCAAGCAGCTGTTAAATGAAGAGGGGAAGAGGAAGCCATGTGTCACAGCTGTGCAGCTCTGCCCTGCCCTCTGTGGAGTTGTTACTCTTCAAAGCATTGTGTGGTTTTTGCTTTTTTTTTTTTATGTGAAGGTGGGAAGAGGTGGATTTGAAGCTGTGCCAGGTTTCCGGCTGACTCTTCTCTCTTCCCATCCCAGAGTGAAGTGGTCAGTAATAACCAAAATATCTGGTTGTTTCCATTTCTAAATGTAAGCTACACACTGCTCTGGAGCTGGCAGCTGCTGCCTGGGCAGACATGGCATTGCCCTGGGACATGGCATGCCTTCTCTTCTGTGATACATCCTGTGCTTCCACTCCTGTCTACATGGAGTTAAACAGAATAGCTGCTCTTCAAATGAAAAAAAAAATCCTTGCATGTTTATTGGCAGCCCATGCCTTTCAGCAACCGGTTGCCACATTAAATGTTGGTTTGGTTTTTTTTCCCCCAAAAAGTCAAGATATTTTGCATCTTACATGATGTAAATCTGTATTTAATTATTGGAAATATAAATTATTTATAGTTTTCAAAATGTTCAGTAGAGGAAGGCAAAATTGAAATGGGTATTTTCTGGTTATTGGAAGACTGAGGAAGGGATGCAGACAAGAAACCAATCCAGAACAGGATCATTTACCTGCAGTCACATTATTATGGAGAAATCTAAGATGTATATATTGTATGTATGTATTAAGTAATTTAGGTTTTCTTTGTGGTCACATCATCTCTTTGTTGTTGTTTCTAAATCTCTTAATGGAAATTACTTTGTAAGATGCTGCATTTGTGGCAGCTGACTGTCTCTTCTTCCTTCCCCCAGTAGAAAATGCTAAACATGGCTGTGAATGTCACAGTGAAATAATCTGAAGAACAGGATTTATTGAATGGGAATATGTAGTGGGAACAGGTAAAACTAGTCTCTTTAGTTAGTGTCACTGTGTGGTGTTGAATCTGATGGTAAGGCAGTAGATGACCTGGATGGGTTATGTGATTAGGATAATGAAGTTGATACTTTTCATTGCCCATATTAAAAAAGTATTTTAAAATTCCCTTTTACGAAAACAGGTATTAATTAAAACCATAAAAATCTCATGGTAACAGCAGGCATGATGGTTTTAAGCCACTTCAGCCTTCTTTTCGAAAGAAAAAGTGGACTTTATTTCACATACTCCTGGATTTCTGGTGATTTGTTTGATCTTCCTAAACTGCTAAGCTCCTCTACATTGAGTACGATTTGAGGTCACGGATCTGTGCAAAACTGCTTTAGTTTAACTGGCTTATAAATAAAAATGTTAATAACAAAAAAGACCCAAAAGAAACAAACAAAACTGCCTGTTGCATCTGGCCCTTTAAAAACAGGAGGAGGGAAGGAAAAAACTGTAGAGAAATTGGGATAGACCTGAACCATGTCGTTAATACTAGAGTATTCCAGTCTCTTTCAAGAACTGCTTTCCAGCTGGGGTGTAGAATGGAGTAATTCAATACATAAGTTTCACCTGTTAAAATGCTTTCATTTTTCTCCCTCCCTTCTCACCCTCCTTGTTTCTTTACATAATTATGTCCTTGATTGAACCCCATAGGTCAGCTGTAAGGAGTGACTGTTTAATTCCATTGAGTTTTAATTTTATAAACGGTGGCTCTTTAATAATTAATCTGTATGATACCTATGTCTGTTTGAAAACAATTTGTATGCTTTTTGAGACTTTAAAACTGGGGGAAAACCCCAGACTTTTCACAAATATCTTCCAGTCTGTGTCCTGGTGATAAAACATACTAGTTTTATGTATATAGAGAGATGGGTATCTCACACAAGGCTTTTATAAAGAGTGAGAACTAAACTACAGTATTAGCTACATGCATACCTAAGTATGTGCATATGAGAGAGCTGTTCATGAGAATAGAATATTTCACTTGAAAGGGACCTAGAGCCATCATCCAGTCCAACTGTCTGACTGCTTCAGGGCTGATCAAAAGTTAAAGCATGTTGCTACGGACATTGTTCAAATGTCTCTTCAACACTGTCAAGGGTTGAGGCATCTAGGAAGCCTGTTTGAGTGTGTGACCCCTCCCTTGGTAATGAAATACTTCCTACTATCCAGCCTGAACCTCCCCTGGTGCAGCTTTCAACCATTGCCATGTATCCTGTCACTGGGTCCCAGGGAGAAGAGCTCAGTACCTCCCTCTCCATGTCCGTTCCTTGGGAAGCTTTGGAGAGCAATAAGATCATGGCTCAGCCAAACTAGACAAACCCCATGTCCTCAGCCACTCATCACAGGACTTTTCCTCCCCTTTTCCAACTTTGTTGAGCCCCTCTGGACACATTCAAGCACCTTCACAACCTTCCGAAATTGTGCAGCCCAGAACAGCAGACAATCCTTGAGGTGAGGCCACACCAACACTGAATGCAGCAGGACAGTCCCCCCTTTTGCCCAGCTGGTGATGCTGTTTGATGCACCCTGGGATGGGGTTTGCCCTCCTGCCTGCCAGGGCTCACTGCTGACCCAGACTGAGCTGCTGCCTCCTGTGACCTCCAGATCCCTCTCTGCCGGGCTGCTCTCCAGCCACTCCTCTCCCAGTCTGTATTTGTGCCTGGCATTACTTCGTCCTGGGTGTAAAATCTGGCATTTGTACTTGCTAAATGTCATGCTATAAATCATAGCCCAATGTTCCAATCCATGCAGATCCCTCTGCAAAGCCCCCCGTCCCTCAAGAAAGCCAAAAGCACCTCCCAGTTTGGTATCACCAGCAAACTCAGAAACGGTGCACTGCACTCCTGCATGCAGATCATTGGTAAGTACAGGAACAGGACTGGCCCTAGAACTGATCCCTGAGGAGCACCACTGGGGACTGATCACCAGCTGGATGTAGCCCCATTCACTACAACCCTTTGAGCTCTGCCCTTCAGCCAGCACACCATGAACCCACTGATCCTGCAGCTGGACAACTTGTCCAGAAGGATGCTGTGAGAGACCGTATCAAAAGCCTTCCTAAAAATCCAGAAAAACTTCATCTGCTGCCTTCCCTTCATCCACTAGATGTGACCTTATCAGAAAAAGTTGTCAAATTAGTTTATTAGTCAGGACTTTCCTTTTGTGAACCCATACTGACTGTGCCTGATAATTGCATTATTCTTTAAATGCCTTTCAGTATTACCCAGTATAATCCTTTCCTCCATAATTTTTCCAAGAACTGAGTCTACATGAACAGATCTGTAGTTTTCTGGGTATTTCTTCATACCCTTTTTGTACATTGGAGTAAAACTAGCTCCTGATCAGCAGGGACCTCTCTCGACTCCCAAAAACCTTTGGTAGATGATGGACAGGGGTGCTGCTGAAGCATCCATTGGCTCCTTCAGAAATCTGGGATGAATCCCATCATGCCCCATGGATTTGTGAATATTCAGCTGATGCAGCTGGTCCCTTATAATTTCAGTGTCCACAAATGGAAAGTCACTGTTCCCACACTCATGGTCTTCCAACTCAGGGGACTGGGCAGCCCCAGGTCTATCAGTATTATGACTGAGGCAACCTTTCCAGCAGGTTGAGGGAGGTGATTTTCCGCTTCTACTTCGCTCTTGTGAGATTTCACCTGCAGTGCTGCATCCAGCTCTGAGGCCCCCAGACTGAGAAGGATGAGGAGATGTTGGAGCAAGTCCAGAGGAAGGCCATGCAAATAATCAGAGGGCTGTAGCACATCTCCTGTGAAGGAAGGCTCAGAGAGCTGGGACTGTTAAGCCTGGGAAGAGAAGGCTTTTCGTGTCGGGACAAGAGGTAATGGCTTTATACTGAAAGAAGGTAGATACAAAGGAATTATTTTCTCAGAGGGTGGTGAGCCACTGGAACAGGTTGCCCAGAGGTGTTGTGGACTCCCCATCCCTGGAAGTGTTCGAGGCCAGGTTGGATGTGGCTCTGAGCATACCTGGTCTAGTGGAAGGTGTCTCTGCCCAAGGCAAGGGGATTGGAACAAGATGATCATTAAAATCACTTCCAACCTAAGCCATTCTGTAATTCTGTGAAAAAAGCACTGAATGCCATTGTTTTTAATTCACCCCTAGTAGTCACTTAATCATCTCCCACAAGTCCAATGTTTTTTTTTTTTTACTTCTTGCTATTTATGTACTTTAAAAAGCCATTTAAGGGATCATAAAGCAGTTCCCCATGGAAGCAAGCTTCATATCTCGGTTGTGGTTTTTTAACAAAGGATGTGGCCTCTTAGGAGGACATAATAAGAGGGAAGGTGAAATTTTTCCATGTACCCGGCTCTATACCACAAAGTATCTTTCTGTCTGCTACGGTGAAGGATGTGCCTTCTATTCTCCAGACATTAAATCTGAGCACTCTTACGTTTTTTCATTTCTCTTTCACCACCAACCTATAGGGGGAATTAGCCGTGGAGTGATGTGAGTGGTTGCTTTCAGCTAGATCCAGATGTAGAAATATGTCTTGGCCCTGAATGGGGTGTGCTAGAGAGAGCAGCTGCTTGCTTGATCCAGGCTGTGACCATCTGCATAATTCTGATTCCACGGAATTGAAGTTGGCTGTCAGCTACAGCAGTGCTGAGTTGTTTAGTAGGACCTTGGTGCTGCTTCTTTCCCTGTTGCACTTCTTTATAGATACGGTAATTTTTCCTCTTTTTAAAAATCACATCAGTTCTGTTTAATTTCCCTTTTTTTCCCTGGACGTTCTGAAGCCTACTAGATTTCATTTATCAGTCTTGAGGTGTCTCATTTTAGTGGTTTATGTGTGTGTGTATATATGGTATTTTTGGCTAATGCTTGTCAGCGGGGTTCTGTGGCCTGTGCTGATTCATGCCTCCCTTCCTCTGCCACTTCTCTCTAACGTTACAAAACTGTAGGGTACAAACTGCATGACCCTCTGCTATTTCTGGAAAAGTATGAGTAAAGAAAACCTTAAGTTTTGTCCAGCACAAGGTGAAATCTGGTATTTGCTTTGAATGTGGGCTGTTAATTATCTGACAATATTTTTGTATTGATTTTGTCACCAAATTTAGGTATTTTAATGAAGCATTTAACTTGGAAGTCCTATCACCTAGCCTTGGACTAATGCCCTTAATGAACCCATGGGTTTTCTGTCTGGAGTACTTACACAAAGCATCTGTCTAGTTGTTCATGCTTTTTAGCAGTGTCTGCTAACAGCAAGAAGTGAGGTCGGATGCTCCAGAAAGTAGAATTTAAGGGACCTTTCTGTTTTAAGAAACATATTCTTAAATATTAGTAATTGAAAAACTGTGCTATGTAATGCTGGGTGGGTAACAACGGAAGTTACAGAGATGCTGTCTGCTGAGGGTGACCCATTTTTAGTGTTACGTGAGAGTGGGGATCTGCTTGAGTAAAGCCATCAGCATTCCTTTCATGAAGCATTACGGAGACATCTCTACAGGCTGGGAGTGGAGCTAGGAGGGAGCTCTCTGCTATTCTGTAAAGATGTGTACACTGAACTTCTGGAGAAGAGTGCAGGGCTGTATTGGGAGAAGGAGCAGGCTGATTGTACAGAAGATTTGTACTGTGATATTAGGATTTTTATCTATGAAGAATTTAGAGATGGTGAATGCTGCCAGCAAACCTTTTCAAGTGTTTGAAAACATTTTGGTTTTGGTATCCCATCTGAAATCTGTTCCTTCTCAAAGTTATTGGCCTTTTTTCTTTCCTGGTGGTGGAAGAACCCTTTCTGTTTGGATCAAAGATAGGAGAGCTACTTCCTGTCTCTTGTGGTTGGTACTAGTAATTTGTTGTATAATCTTTGTTTGGCTTCATTTGCATTAGAGTCAGTGCTGACCATTAAGAAGAGAATGTAGTCCTGGGCAAGCCTCTTGTTGTTGAGACACCAAAGAGGTGATAGCTGTGGGGATGGTCATGCTGCTTACCAGCGAAGAATGTCTGACAAATCACTGCTGTTACTGGCTGGCTCCTAGGCTTGATGGGCTGGCTTTTGTAGATTGCAAAATCTCTGAAGATCAAGTGTTTAACCTCAGTTAAATTCCACAGGATGTTTAGGGTTTTTCGAGCCTGCTGTTTAGATGGGTTTCCTCTGTCCAGTACTGAATGACTGCTATACTCAGTCAAGTAGTGAATATTTGTACCATAATCCAGTGAGTGAAAAGGAAGAGACACGAGGTATTCCACACAGATTGGGTATTTTTAATTTGTCTGCCTGTGCTCTGAAGAAAAACTTAAAGAGCTTGAACTTGATCGTTCCTTGGAAGGAATTTGTGGCAAAGGACACACTGGGTGCTGTGACTAAGTCTGGCTGTCAGAGTGGTTCTCAAGAAGATGCAGAGTGGGAAATTGTCCCTTGAGGGCTTGTCAAAGGGCATATTGCTCTCTGCACTCCAAGTACAGTGTTTATCCCAACTAATTCTGCATTTCTGGATGCTGTGGAAACTCAGAGTTCGGACTAGAAAACAGCAAGAGAATCTTTAATTGAAGACCGCTTGGAAAACACGAGCTGCTGTGTCTTTACGCTGCTCCTGTTCTGTGCCCAAATTTAAGACTGGGATATGGAACAAGTCTAGTTTAAAGATAAGAAACTTTTGAGTTGTCTTGATCAACCTCATGAAAGCTCCTTAGGATGTGCTACTGAGAGGCCCCTTAGTTTTAAGTAATTGATTGTATGGCTCTTTTACAGAAAAGCCCCCATCCCACTGTAGAAGTGCTTAAGATCGAGGAGGACCTAATCACTAATTGATGTGTGGTTCTACTCTTTGAAGACTTCAGAACCTGTCTGGGTTTTCCAAATGCATGTTGCAGAGTTGCAGTAGTTTCCAAGATTGCGTTTCATGCTTTTGAGATTGAATACATGCATGAATTTAACAAGGCAAACCAGTATTGAGGTTTTAAACCACTTCCTTTTTTGTGTGTATGCATTGGTAAAGCAGTTATTTGAATTCAAACTATAGTGGTAAGCTTTGGATCTCCATACATGAAAGCATGTTTTAAAAACCCTCCCCCCACCCCAGAAAGCAGACTTCAAAATAAAATCCTTTTTTCACCATTTCCATGATGACCTGCCATTTGGATACTTTTAATCCTCAATCTGTGTAAAAGTTATGTCTTGCATTAAATCCTTTATGGTTGTTTTCCTGTGGATTTCTGGAGTAATCCTCTGTGTGCCATATAGCTTGTTCTTCAAATTGCTTGCCTACAATACCCTCTTTTCTAGGAGTTCTGTTTAGAGAGCTTTAAAACATTGATTTTAAACAAAATTCAGTTGGATATAAATTTCTTGCCAGAAGTCAATGTTACACATTCTGCATGTCTAAATTCTTATCCTGTTGAAACTGTTTAGTGCTTTCTGTAACTTAGTCAGTGAATGCGTCAAATGGGGCACTTGGCAGAGGAGTCAGTGATGTACTTGATAATGAGTAAGAATCTTTTATCTTTTTATAATGGCTTTTGTTGTGTTGTGGGTTTTTTTTTTTTTTCCCCTCTTGGGGATTTAATGGGAAAGAAAGAATCCATTCAAAAGGAAATGTGGCTGTTTTCACAGTTGTGGCAGTAGATAGGTATTGCCGGATTGTTAGCGGTGTACCAAAACATATTTTCCTTTCTGTGTCTCGTGTTGCGTTTTCATCACAGCTATGTATCTTAAATACGGAACGCATAGTTAGGGAGTCCAGCACTTTTTCTCTGGCTTATCCTGGGTCTTTTTCAATGTTCTACTTGAAAAAAAAAAACCAAAACAACCTGATAACAGAAAAAAAATATCTAAAACTGCTTGACATTGACCATGTCTTGATGTTTTTATTTAACCAGGTAAGGATTGATACTGAAATATATGTCAAGATAGTTGATTTGATTTGATTTCACTGTGAAAGCTNACAAAACAACCTGATAACAGAAAAAAAAAATCTAAAACTGCTTGACATTGACCATGTCTTGATGTTTTTATTTAACCAGGTAACGATTTATACTGAAATATATGTCAAGATAGTTGATTTGATTTCACTGTGAAAGCTGAGAATCGTCCTCGCTGTGTGGTAATTCTCAGCTTTCTTTCCATCACTGTATAGGTCATATGTTGTTCATCTGAGTGAGGAGTTCTTTCATCACAGGATGGATTCAAGGATCCCGTTTATGTAGTACAGTGCTGCAGGCGGTGTGTAGATGTAAATGATGGAAGTGGTAAAGCGTGTGGACAAAAATGTGTAGCTAATGTGGGGAACTGAGAACTTCATGAGGTGCCTTTGCTGCTGAGGATAATGTAATGTGTAAATACGTTCTCAGCCACCCTGATAATACTAGAGAGTTTAAGATCCATATAAAGTTCCAGTCACCTTATACTATAAGTGCTCTATGGTGTCTGTTCCGTAGTGTTTTTAATGTAGTGCTGATTGCTCTAAAGCAGATTCACTGTTTTCTGAACCACAAGCATACTGAAATCACTGCTGGTTGAAGTCACTTACAGAATCACAGAATAGCCTGGCTTGGAAGGAATCTTAAAGAACATCTAGTTCCAATGCCATTGCCATGGGCAGAACACCTTCCACTAGGTTGGGCTGCTCAAAGCCCCATCCAACCTAGCCTTGAACACTTCCATAACTTTTCTAGGCAGCCCGTTCCAGTGTCTCGCCACTCTCACAGTGAAGAATTTCTTTCCAATATATAACCTAATCTTACACTCTTTCAGTTTAAAGCCAACCGCCCTTGTCTTTTCATTACATGTCCTCGTAAAAAGTCCATCTCCAGCTCTCTTGTTGGTCTCCTCTTGGTTCTGGAAGTTGCTGTAAGGTCTCTCTGAAGCCTTCCTTCTCCAGGCTCCTGTCTTCAGACAAGGTGCTCTAGCCCCTCTGATAATCATTGGGGCCCTCCTGGAATCCCTTCAGCAGGTCCATGTCCATCTTATGTTAACTTAGGCTGCTAGGATCCTGTCTGACATAATTTAGTTGGGATTGTGAAGCTGTGTTTTGAAGGCACTTCCCCTGTGTAGTACGCCTGTCCTGGTAATGAGAACATGAATTACTGATATGTGTGTGAGCCTTTGTAGTCTCTTCAAAACAGTTTTTTCTCTAAGCACATGAACACTTAAGTGAGTACCAAGACCTTGACAAACTGGTAGATTTTGCTAGCAAGTTAACTAGAGGACAGTATTTTATTTGGAATAGGTGGCTACTGCACCAGTGCTTACTGGAATCCAGGTTTGGGCATGTTAAAGCTCTGATATTCTGAGGGAGATGAAAGAAAGTGCGCAAGGCAGGGGGTGACAGTGAGCAAGCAGGACACTTCTGTCTTGCCTTTGAGAAATCATATGGTGACTTTAACAGTGTCTTGCTCTCCTAGATGCTTTGTCTTTCTAATAAATCCTGGTTTATAATTGTGTCCTTAAAATCAAGAAGTTTTTTTTCTCTTGTAAATTTTAATTGTCTAAAATATTTTGGCAAAAAAAATGCATAATAGCACCCTTTAAAAATCTGGTAGTAGTATTAGCCTCCTATAAGCAAGTGATCTACTTTAAGAAATCATTCTTATACAGTTCTTGCAGGAAGGGCATTTATATCTTAACTGCAAAAAACCTTAATTTATAAAAATGTAGTGTATGACTAAATGTTAATCTATAAGTCAGAATGTTCTCTTGATGCTAGGAACTGTAATACTTTCATGGAAACATCTCAATTTTTGCAAGAGATTCGCATTGCTTTTTTTAGTCTGTTTTAGTGGGTTTGTGTTTAGTAACATTAATTTGCTGTGAAGAATCTCAGAGGGACTTAAACCTGCTGTTTTATTGTGCTTTATGGTAGGCCATTATATCATTTTTCCATCCCCACAGTTTTCAAGTGGGTAAATGTTACTTTCTCTGCAGATATTTCTATTTAAAAATTGATTATAAAATAACATAAGCTATTTTGTTACCTTGAAAAAAATTAAGCTGTAACATGAAATATTTAGCACAAAACAGTTAAAACTGTCTGCATTCTATTCATGCATATTTTACTAAGGTTTTTTTTCAGCTGATCACTGAACCAAAACCTATCTTTAATGCATAATTTTAATTATTCTGTTACTAAAAGACTAAGTTAAATTTGTCTTTGTTTGCAGAAAAAGCCACCTGAGTGTGCTAGGAAGTTGGCGAACAGCTGTCTTCTCAAGCGTGTAAACAGTACGGATATTCTGTACTCCTTTTTAAATGGTAAGTTGTTCAGGAGGGCTCTTACGGAACATTCCTTGTCACTTACTTTGCATTTGTGTGAATCTATTACAAATAGCTTTGCAGATTGTGATAAGTCCCTCTAACTGAAGACCAGTGATGAATTTTGGAAACTTGTCCAGAAGGTTTTGAGTTAGCCTTGCGGAGGAAGTTTATATTTTTGTGATGTTGAAGATGCGGTGTATTAGGCCCTGAAACAAATGTCAAAAGCATTGCTAACCCAGGAGACTGGTAGCATTTAAATACTAATCTTACTGTGTAGAAAACTGAATAAATTTACTTTATTCATGGTTGTTCGTGAGGTATTGGATTTATAGATTTGCATCTGTTAATTACTTTTACCTTGTATAATCTGTACTTTGTTGATGTATTTTCTAAGAGATTTAAACTAAATGTGCTGAGGTTGAATGTTTGTTTGCCTCAAAGTGCAACGGATAGTAAAAGATTTATATTTATTGATATTAAACTAGCTGTGTGGGGAAATATTCCACTGTCCCCAGTCTCTCTCAGCTGCCACACTCGGCACCAGGGACCTTTTATATGAGGACTATCTGTTGTGTTGCTGGAAGAGTAGCACTTCCCCATGTGACATAAGAGGTGGAACACACCCGGGGGTGGTGCTAGTGAAGGTCTACTGCCAAAGTGCAGACAATTTTGTTGCAATAAATAAAGGTGATAAGTGTGTATATATGTATATTTCCAGGGAACTGCAGCTTGTTGGCTTCTGCAGTGGGAAAGAGAAAACTTTTGTGCAGGGGAAGAAGCTGAAAAGCAAGTTTGTTGTTCTTCCTTCTGAGAGAGTGAGGTTAAAAGTAGTGTTAGGTACTTGTAGGTGAGACTGTTGTCTTCCTGCATTGCACACCACAGTGCTGCCTTTGGCAGGAACCACTGCCAGCCTTGCTTCAAGGTCTCTGAAAACCAGTAAAGTATGCAGCAGTGCTTTAGGAGACGCTTGTTTAGGATACTGTTCTCCTGTGTCCTAGAGCTGACTCTGTCTGTAACTCAGGCTATGATCCTTTGCCACACTTTTCCCCTCAGCTGAAATTTGCTTATGCTTATTTCAATTTTGAGTTCTGAGTATATACTTGATGGTACTCAAGATACTTATCAGCATATATGTTCTGAAAAAGATTGCACTTTAAGTTAGGAAAAAGAATTATTCTGGAAAATGTGTGCATTCACAATGTCAAGTAGAAGACTGTTTTGAGGAGTGAAGGAATCAGGAGGAAATATGGAGCACACAGGAATGGGAGAGTTATGGCAACAGCTTTTGAAGGAGAAGGGTGAAAGAAAACCCACTCTTTCTCCCTTTACACCTCTTGCATTACCCATTAAATGGAAACGTAACTTAATAGTTATGTACTGAAATCGTTTGGAAGAAAGATCTCTTGCTCTAGATGTCAGAAGTGGAGGAACTGAGTTGGGTGAAATAAGTAGTCTGAAAAAAACCCCAAGAGTAAACCAAATGGGCATATCCAAGATTGAAAATATGCTTCACTACTAGATTATTAGTTTAGCATATTGCTTATTATTTAACAAAGCGGTGAATGTTACAGCACTGTTATATTTGAGTTGCATTTCGTGCTGCATGGAAACATCGTTGCTTTTATTCGTGAGAAGCTATAGAAATTAGTTATTACAAGAATAAGAACCTTGGGTTTGGAATATTTTACCTAGGTTATATTTATTCATAAAATTCAAAAATTATTTTGAGATACTTGCTGTTCATTCTCAGTGTAGTTTTAACGAATATTTTGTTTCTTTGTGCAATTTAAGCCAAACTTTCATGTAGAGTTTAATTGAAGTGTCTAGTGTTTAACTAGTCTGGAGTTTAATGTAATTGAAGTGTATAAAGACAGTGCTGAACATACTTGAAAATAATCAGCCGTTAAATTAAAAAAAACCCCCACAACAACCTAATTCTAGTAAACAAATTCTAATTTTTGGTTGAACATTGATCATTCATGTATCACAAACATTCTAACTGAACATACAATTTGGAAACTACCTGATCAATAAAATGAGAAACCTGTACTTAAAATAATGGTTGATTTCTATAGAAATGTAATATATTTTAAGATTTCTATTCAAAGAATTTAACTTAAAAGTCATAATAAAAAAATTAAACAGCTTAATTTCAAATTCAAATGCCTCACTATGCATGCAGAACAGGTGAATTAAGTCACTTATTTTGTCACTTGGATTATAGTTGTGCCTTGTCTTGCTTCTCTGGATTTCCTACCGTGTTTTGCTAATATAAATGCCCCCAAAAGTTGTCAGGTTGATAAAAATAATATATTAAATGTTTGTAAAAGTTGCTGATTGCTTAAAATACCATCCTGTGTGAGTAGCATGCACTAGTTTTTCTAAACTTCTGTTATAAACCTACAACACTACAGTACAAAAGTGTCTTCCACAGAAAGTTAGCATGTAGTGGGGAATTAATTACTGGATTCAGGGCTTGAAAACAGCCTCTGATGCTTACTAGCCCCAGCTATCAATTCAGTAGACTGCCAGAAGAATTCTTTTGTCATCACATACAAGCAATTCTAAGAAATACACCTCTACACTTAGTTTGTAATAAAATATGGTATATTCAGTTACACATTTTGAAAAAAGGTGTTAAAAGTAAAGTGTGTTTGTGATTGCTGTGTGCTGTGAATACTCTTGCAGTCTTTAGAAATGCTTTTACTGGGAAAGCAACTTGGATACTTTTATTCAGGGTTAAACTAAATTTATATGCCGAGACCTTTGCCTGTACTATCTGACTCTTCAGTCGTGTAACCTGTATCCTTTAATCTTCATGGCCGCTAAATTATAGAATTATTTAGTAACTTGAATTTTTGTTTTAAAACAAACCATTAAGAATAGTTCCCTGAAGGAAGGAAGAGTTTAAGAATGCTGCAGAGTGGATGTGAAAAGTAGGTTGGGCAGGAGAGAAATAGTCTCTGGAGAATGGTGGAAGGTTTTTGGACTACTTGACCAGCCAGAAGCTGCGGCTCACTAATTGCATAGCAGTGGATGGGGGGAGTAGTGGGGCAATGTTTTCCCAACGGTCTCCCACGGATGGAAAAAGACCTATGAGAAAGGCGGAAGTATTGCAGAATTCTTGCATTCCAAACAGTAAAGCCAAAATGAGGTGGAACTGGTTTTGGGAGAGACTAACTTAAAACGCGATAGAGAAGTGATCACAAATTTCAATCTTGAGGTATTTGCATTTTCTAGGAGCATTTCTTGTTTTCTGTCTGATTTTGATGTCAGGAGAGGCTGAATATTTAGGCTTAACTCATGCCTGTCAGGGCTTAAACTCTTTATTATGCACTTACTTACATTTTGGACTTGACTGCATGGTGTTGAATTCAATTGCAGCCTGGCAAAATGGGTTTGATGTAAACAAATTCCTTTCTTTGTGTATTAAAACTGGTGTCTGCACTGTGAGAGCCTTAGCATGCTCATCACATATAGATATATTCTTTGTTACCACTGTCTGAAACTGGGAAATTTTCATTTCTGCAAATAAATGCAGTCATTGGCCTCTTCTCTGAACTCTTCTGTGATTGGCATCATAATAACTTCCCTCTGAATTATGCAGCTAGTGCACAGGGCTCTGCTTGAAGATGAGGTTTAAATCTTGGTTGTCTGTGCAATGATTAAATAAATCAGTTTCTAAATTTAACTGATGTAGTTAAATTACTTTTTGAACTGTATGTAGATTAGTCTCTAATGGCTTGATTTTTTCCATATGTGCTTGTAGTCTATGTGTAGATTACATTGATTATTTTAAAGTGTAGTTAAGAGCAATGTAAGTATTGATAGATTTGTTACATAATTTGGTGGGGTGTATGGAAGATCCATGTAATCACAGATAACTTTAAATTACAGTCTTTGAGAGTTGGAGTCACTGGGTTTGTGCCTACAATTACCCTGTCAGTGCATTAAAAAAAAACTGGTCTCCAGTCGCAACAGGTTTTGCTTGGTTTGATGTGATTCTCAACCTCAGGAAGGGTGCCAACAACCACGGCATTGCCCGCTGGAGCCTCATCACAGAGATGGCAGTAGCAGTCCTTTTTCTGTTTAGCAGCCAGCTGGTCACAACTGTAGTTAAGAAATCTATTCCTCTTGGATTGTGGGATCTCATCAGCTCAATGGGTTTTAAACTAATAATTGCATTTCACAGGAGAAGATTTTATCACTGGTGTAACAGCAATAGCACTGCTGTGAGGGAGGCAAGCTTAGATTAGGTTCACTTCAGAATTCTGCATCTTTCTTCATGTCTGTTGTATGTTTTAGAGAAAAACAAAAGCATCCTGAACATTAACATTCCAGGATTTAACTCTGCCCCCCCCCCATTGTTTTCACTTCAACATGTTTAGGTCCAAAATCTACTTACTGGTGTTAAGAAAGGACATCTAGGAAGTCTTTTTGTTCAAAGCAATTTAATGATAGGTAATACTGAATGTGTTTTGGTCCAGTATGCAAAATGTTTTGAAGCAAACTCATGGCAAAGTTCAGTACTAACCCTTGTGGAACTGGAGTGGGGAAAATAATCAGTTGGGGTTTTTTTCTTTAGGAATAGGTGCCCTGATTGATTTCAAGCTGCTTTCTTTAAGTTTACAATAGACTGCAGTGATCATCAGGATCTAGATGGCTGCCCTTTTTTAAATTCAGGAATAAAATTAAAGTGTGACTCATCAATACTCATTGCAGTCTTATACTTTTGCTTGTAAATAAAGCATTAACTTTTAAAGCTTCCTCATTTTTTATGTGCAGTTTGTGTATTTCACAGAATGGGTCAGGTTGGAAGGGGGTCATGTGGTCCAACCTCCCTGCTCAAGCAGGGCCATCCCAGAGCACAGGGCACAGGATTGTGCCCAGACAGTTCTTCAATATCTCCAGTGAGGGAGGCTCCACCACCTCTCTGGGCATCCCGTTCAGACCGCAGTCACTGCACAGTAAAGAAGTTCTTCCTCACGTTCAGCTGGAACTTCCTGTGCATCGGCTTCTGCCCGTTGCCTCTTGTCCCATTGCTTGGCACCACTGAGAAGAGCCTTCAAGATAAAACAGACTGCCCTTAAATTATCTGGTTGCAGCTACAAGGTAGCTTAAGCTATGCATTAAAACAGTTTAAAAAGAGGCATTAATGGCTCCTTATACTTAAAAAATAGAGCACTGAGTCTTTGCAGATAGCTGCCTGGTGTAGCCTGTCAGCATTCTTTTAGTTACTGGACTCTTTCTTCTGAGAGTAAGAAACAGTCTTTAAAATCTGTCGCTGAATAGTAAACAGTTTTAATAATAATAGTAAAAAAGATAAATGTTTTGTACCCAATAGGGCTTGTTGGCAGACACTGGATTGTAAAACTGCAGGGGTGAAAGTGTGGTTGGAAGGATTAGTTTATATCTCTCCTCATAGTTACCAATGCCTCCAACTCTTGGTCCAACTCTTGTTGGACCAGCTGGCAGCTTCCAAAGTAATAGTGAGACGTGACATTGCAGAAGTGAGGTGTGGAGAGCAGAGTCCAAGTTAGTAGAGGAAAGCATCTGTGGGCACGTGAAGGACACAAATCTTGGTTGCTGTGTTGGCAACTGGAGTGGAGAGTATGCACAAAGCAGTGGTACTGGCTGTGAAGGGGGAGATAAAGCACTGTCAGTAGGGCTCCTATAAAGGAGGAGGTTGGATTGTGGCTCTAAAATGTAGGCAGGGCATCTTCTCATCAGTATAAAACAGAGCAGCTTGAGGTGTTTGGCTGTGGAATGCTGATAGATGCAATTGGGAGATACGAATGTGATCAGTTTAACATGCACTCTACTTGTATACATTTTATGGCTGGTGATTAATGGTGAACAGGTAAAGAAATGTTCTGTTCTCTATGAATTACAAGATCAATTTGGATTAAATTTGGATTTTAGATCGAAAACAGAGAGAGAATGGTTCCTTAAATTTTTTTGGTGGTTTGTCCTTGATTCTATCTTAGCCTCTTGGAAAAGAAAAAAGGGACCTGCACAATTTACCAGGAGCTAAGGGCAACTACTTTTCTTGAGATGTGATGGTGCCTTTCATCAGATAAGTGACGACTTCTTCCTGAGAAGAGGATACCAGTTTTTGTCTTGAGCTGCTATCCACGCTCCTGTTTCAGAGTACTGTGTATTTATTTTAAAAAGTACATATTTAATATTTCATTCTTTAAAAGGAAATTTGGTCTTAAATATTTATGAGTATATGCTGCTTGTTTCTTTTTGTAAACAAACCACAGAAATCAATGTATGCCAGGTTAGCGTTCACTAAAAGCATGGTTTTCAGAAAGAGATGGAAAGGATACAGACATAAACTACTTATGTGGCTAAAAAGATAAGCAGAATTTGTAATGCACACATGGGATGTCTGTTTTCTTCTGTTTAGTAAAGTTTTTGTTGACCTACTCAGAGTTTGCTGGGATGCCTGTGTGATTTTGGGAAATATGGCAGCAGAAAGTGACTGAAAATTGCAAGAGCTGTGAGCTCTTTAGTGTCATTGGTTTCTGTTCCTAGCAATGAGATGGACTGGGACTAGAGAGAATGACTTATGAAGAGCTACTGAAGACACCACGTGTAAGCTTGGGCAAGAGGGTATCTTATTCCTGTCTACAGCTTCCGTGTGAGGCGGGTGGAAAGGGAGACGCTGGTCCAGCCTGTGTCAGGTGTCCAGTGACAAGACACAAGGGAATGATACAAAGCTGCATCGGGGAAGTTTAGATTGGATGTTAGGGAAAAGTTGTTCACTGAGAGTGGTGGTCAAGCACTGGAGCAGGCTTCGCAGGGAAGTGGTCATGAGCCCAAACCTGTCAGAGTTCAAGAAGCATTTGGACAACATTCTTGAGTACCTGGATTAACTTTTGGGTTGCCCTGTGTGGTCAGGAGCTGGACTGGACTATCCTTATGGGTCCCTTCCAACTCAGCATGTTCTATGACTCAACTAAAATTCTTTTAATATTACAATACTGGTGCCATTTCTTGTAGGAAGCAGTTGCTAGTCTTTCAGGTCTTGTTATCTGGTCGCTTGTGCTTAGCTTGCTGTTCACCTGCACAGCCAAACACTGTAACTGGGTATGAAATGGGAGTTTGGCTTGAATTGCTTTGTTTGTTGGGTATTTTTTCTTTTGTCCTGAAGCAGATTGAATGCTCTCACTATCACTTCCATGCTCTCAGATACAAGGCTAGTAATGCTGTAAACTGCTTTGACTTCTTTCCCCTGGATTAGATTTTTGCTGACTTCCAATCTGATTCCAGCATGAGAAGCAGCTCAGCCAGGAGCAGCAGCTATAATAGCACAAATTTTGGAACAGGAGTGGGGAAAAAGAATCCATTTAATTAAAAGAAGGAGTGGTTGGCTTACAGCTGTCTTAAAAAGCACAACTTTAGGTGGAGTGGATCTTAAGGCAATGACTGGGTTTTGCTTCTGAGAAGGAAACATAACTTACCTTGTGGTTGAAACATTTGTTGCTAAGTACTGATGTGGTCTAGGTCCAATTTATGATCCTTCTACTGGCCTTGATGATGCTGACCAGCACACAAGTGGCTTTTTGCCTCTCAGTGGTATAATTGAGGTGCTGCTTCTTTCCTTTCTCACATTTGGAGAGTAAATTTAATGTCAGGGTGTACAGATATTGTAGGAATGAAGGTGTTAGGTAGCCTTACTGTAACAGGCTTTGTGATGCTCCTTGGCAGTTACAGCCTTGCTAGGTTTAGGCAGTCTGTTCCTCTTTCAGTGGTTTTAGTTGGCTGTATTGCCAGGATTTTGCTGTGTGTTTGACTGCCAGTTAGTAAGGAAGATGAGATCCTTCCCCAAGGATTGGGTGACTGAGTGCATTATAGGGAGTGAGAGGATCAAGGAAGCTCTGACTCCTGTACATAGTTTTTTTTATTCCCTCCTTTTCCTAGGAGCCTTCATCTGTAAGTATTGGAGGGAAGCATAGTTAAAAAATACTGTGACGTATTTTCAGCATTAAGATGATTCTTTTTAACCTGTATTCGCCTCTCTTCTTCCATCTTGTCCTGACAAAATTAAAACAAAATAAAACTGCTCTTTTTCAGCCTTTATGTAGCAAATCAAAGCATGCTGAAACAACATTGTAGGATGTATTATGCTGCAGCTTTGGTTTGGATCCAGGATTATATTTATAATGCAAATTCCCCAGATGTGAAGTATATGAACTCTTTCAGATGAGTCTAAAACCAAAAAGTTGTCTGTAGGAGCAGATGTGATGGTGTCAGCATCTGACAGGCCATAGACTGGGAGAGCACTAGTGTGTAACAAATATTCCTGTTTCCCTACCAAAAAAAGTGTATGCAAGATGGACTCGGGATTATCACCAGCAGCTACTCTGCTCTGAAGGTGCTTATGCTCCTATAGTACCACACAACTTGCTAATTCAGTCTCTGAAGTCTTTGAACATCCCCAGAGGCTCACAGGTGAAAAACCTGATGGATCATGCTATTCTTTATTGTGGAGTTGATGTATTTTGATGGTTTGTGCTTTTATTATACTATGTAAGACTATTTTCCTCCCAGCTCACACTTAGCATTCACCCACTCTTGGCATTGACTAAAAGAGGAGAATTACAGACCTAGGTATAAATCAGTGTGATATTTTCAAATACTCATTGTTAGGTTCTGAAATTTCACAGACCCTTAAAAAAGCTAAGTTTACATTTTCAAGGCGTATATGTCTTGAAGAAAGACAAAAGGTTCCACAAGGGGTATTTTAATGCACTGATTTGAAATACAGGAATAAAGCAGATTAAAAACATTTAGTGTTATCACTGATAACCTCTGCATCCCCGGTAATCTTAGCTGTGTTTCGATGATTTTTAGCTAGGAGAAAAAGTTGCTTAAGCCTCTTTTTAGTGATTATTTGTACATGGTAAGAATGCTTTTTTTCCTTGAAGCTGGTTTCTGGAGCACTTCTATCCTGCCAGCTCCATGGAGATGTGTTGATACAATGCCAAATTTCATGGAACACAACTTTCCTTCCAGCCTTCAAGTGTTGAAAGGGGATTTTTACAGAAGACTAACTGCTGAATTCTGTCTGAGACTCACTATGGTTTTATAGGAGCTTATTTGTCTCACAGTGTGAGTTACTGTATGTGTAACGAGGAAATCTCTTCAATGCTGAAAATGAGGTTTTGTACGCCAATGTTACTGTATCAAAGCGTGTTACTTGTAGTACTGCCTGACACTGACTTTAGCTTTAACACCCCCCCAAAAAAACTCCAACAAAAAAGCCCCAAAAAACCCACAAAACCCCAACCCAGAATGCTGTTAAAAGCTCAAAACAGCAGCAAAACCAAAAATCTGAGGCCAGCATTATATGTTGAATTATTAAGAAGGTAATGGTGGGCAGAACCTTGACAGCTGAATTTGTGATCCTAGCAAGAGAGAGGATCTGTCACAAAAGAGCCAGAAACACCGAGAGAGAAGGTAGTGTTATGTATCCGAGGAGATGTAGCTGCTTGCAGTCTTAGTGTGCCTCGCATATCAATAACAGATATATCAGGTTTGTTTAGATTTATGTTTTTTGCTGCAGTTTCATTTCTCTTTAGTATTCTGTTTCTGGTGAGAGGTACAAATGAATATCTGCCCATGTAGGTTAGTTTTGACAAAATGTCTTCAGTATTGATAAGGGCAGGAAAAGCACTATGATCCATCTTGATTTCTGCTGGACCCTGTTACTTGCTTGTGATTCAGTTGTTGGGGTACAGGGCGCTCCTGTACTTCAGATAACTGGGTGTTCTGCTGTGCCTTCTCTAAGTATTACTATTTCATTTTTTGAACTGAAAGATTACACACTGCGTATTTCTCATGCGTCAAACAGGAATGGTTTCTGTGATCTACTTGAAGATGTTGACTGTGTGGAAGACAGTGAGGAAGATTACCTGGAAGAGGGAAATAGCATCCTTAGTGCTCAGGTTACTGTGCACAGGCAGATAACATGTAGGAAAGACATGAAATGCATCCCCACCCTGGGAAAGTCTCTCACCAGAGCTCAGCCTTCCTTAGGCACCAGAGTGAAATAACCACTACACAAAAAGCTGTATTAACAGGGGGCCTTGATAAGGCTGCTTGTGCTTTGTGGCGATTTTATTTTTGGATGGTGGGTTGGTTTTTTTGTGTTGTTTTTCTTTGGGTTTTTTTAACTGTTATGACTGTCTTGAGTGTTGCTTTCTGTCACTCATAGTATCTTTCTTGATTTATACCCTAGTCCTTGATCACATGGCACTTTGTGATAATGCCGTAGTACGGTAGCTACCAGAAGATGGACTTCATGGGAACAGATGGCACACTTGGCTCAGGATAAAAATAGTTGAGAATTTTTGTCAATTCACTTAGACTCAGCTGTTGGATCCAGACACAAAATATTTAGTTCAGTTTTTCCGTGAAAGCACCCAAAATAAATCTGTTTTTCCCCCACATAGACTAGTTGCCTTTTCCAGGTTTCTGATATATAGGGAAAGTCAAGTGTTGGTAGGAGTGTCAAAATCAGGAAAATTTGTGGTGTGGGTATAAAGCTTCACCTTGAGGAACTCCAGGGATGTTGCTTTCTTTTGTAGTAATTAAAATCTTCATGGGCTGTCCATGTGTTTCCTGACACATGCCAGGAAATTGCTGCTGCTGTTGTGTGGCTGTTCAGATGGATATTGAAGTTGCTTTGACTGCAAGGTATTTTAAGGATTGTGATACATAGTGTGGTAGCCTGAAAAAGCGTCATTGCAGTTGTTTCCCAGTGGTAAAGTGTCTCCTGCCTGGTGAGAACTGGGAGTGAGGGAGGGAGGTTAGGAATAGAGGTGGAGAATGTAGCATGACACTTCAACATTCATCTAAAGTGCTTTTTCTTTTGCTGTTTGACCTACATTATTGGTCTTTTCCATCATCTCTGTGTGTCATATGTATAATAAATGTGTATAAATTACATGTTTATGTATAGAACATGAATGTACACTTGAATGAACTGTACTTGTGTGTGTATGCATATATGATATCTGGAGGATTTCTTGTATGGAAAAGAACTGTAAGAAAACTTGACACTTCCCTGTGACATTTTAAAATTTGGATTAACTGAATTATGTGAAAACGTAACACTTCCATGTGACATTTTAGATCGACTGCTGGAGATAAAAGAGTTTAAGAACAGATTTTTTTTTTTTTCCTGAAAAGTTCTGTTTTAAAAGGTTTTTCACGGTGAATATTAGATATGGGAAATGGGGAACACTGTGTATTGCCATAAAATGGAATCCTTGGTCCCTTTTTTACTTTCCCTTCCAATTTAAGGTTAATTGGAGTTCTGAGAAACAAATTACTGAATTTGCTTCTGGTTAAGCTTGGGGTCATAGGAGGATCTGAACGGCATGTTGTCCCTGCAGGAGGGCTCCTGAGGCCTCACTGGGTGGCCTTTATCACATGGACTGTGACCCAGACAGTTATTTTGAGCACTTTAAATCCAGTAAGGCTCTGTTAAATGGGATCAATGTAAGTCAGCAAGCCTAGCTGCAACTTAGGTTTTCTTTATATAATCAAGGCATTTGTGTCTGATAACCCTTGCTGTTTGCGAAGGAGGAAGGCTGGGACAAATGTACGTTAAATGGTCTGCAGGAGTTATTTATACATTATTGTAGTCTAAAACACTAAGAAAAGGCTTGTTTATAGTTGCAGACCTTCAATATTCTATTACGAGTTGTTCCAGCACCAAATTGTCTGAAATAGTGTGAAGAAATTATATGATAATGATTCTTGTCACAGAATTTTTCCATTTCTGTAGTGTAGACAAAATGTGACTGTCTATAACTTTAAACTCTTAAAAGAATGTGCATCAGATAACCAAAACAGGCTTAAAGTAAGCACTGCAAGACATTTAATGCCATCATTCAAGAGACTATTGAAAGAATCATACTTAAAATAGTTTTTCAGTGGTTTATTGTGAATTGGAACATGAAAAGCCACTCTTTGTCTTATTATTTTAATTGTCAGATAGATGAAGAAGGAGTTTGTTTGTAATGATGCTTTTTGGACTGCAGTCCAAAAAGATCCTGGAGTAGGTGGGTAGTGAACAAAGGAATTTCCTTCAGGTGGGTATGATTAATTGTTAATTAAGTACCAGTGTTTAATAAATAGCAGTTCTCTTGGTTTTGTCACATTTAAAATTTTTTAAAATTTATTATTCGTTGCTTTATGGTATTACTGTGCTGGAAAAATTAGCAGGTACTAAACAGGTGGAAATCACTAGTGTTGCAGTACACAGCAAGTTACTTGAACCATGATTTTCTTTTAAGGCTTAATTCATCTTAGCCAGGTCATGGGAGTACTTCTGGGTCTTGAGATAGTGGCCTATAGACATTTTCTCAACTGTCTGGGTTGCTGAGTTTTGCTGTGGAAAGTGGGCACTGTGTGGCTCTGTCTGCATAACAAACTCTGCTCATATCTGATTAAGATCCAAGCCTGTTTCCAGATGACATCTGGAAACGTTTCGACCTGCTAGTGGAGCGCTGTTCCTGACCTAATTAGCTTGGTGTTATAACTAGCTCTCTGCTGCTTTGTGATTTTGTTCCTTTTGACTTCATCCGGTTTATACTTCTCACTGAATGTTACCATTTAGGGTACTAAAGGTCAAAACAAAATTAGGTTTTACAATCTGCTGCTTTTCCAGTCAGTGTTTCAGTACTTCTAAATTTTCATACATGTGATCATTGGGTATTCCAAGTACAAAGAGCTGAATAATTCAGCAGCCGTATGGCTCGCACATGTCAAGATGATACAAAAGGGGGGGATGATCAATCTAAGTCTTCTTTCCTGTGCTGTAGGATAAAGCACTGCTTCCTCCTCTTTCTTAGCTCTGTTCTGAGTTTCTCCTAGTTCTGGCTGGGTGCTTCTTTTCAAGAAAGAGGTGGTATTTTTAAAAGGTTAATGTCTCTTGAGAGGTAGACAGTATACTGTAGTAAGGTATTTATGTTTTTATTTCTTTCAACTCTGCTTAAAAAACAAAAGGCTACCACTGTATATGCACAAGCAAAATGTTTTTTAGCTGCTGTACCAAACTGGACAAATAAAATTTAAACCAGCTCCAACAAATGCATGGTGTGCACCTTTGCAGTAAAGACAAATAATAAAACCAAAGGGAAACAAATGGTGATTCAGTTCAATTCTGTTTGCTTGAATAGGAGAAGGGACAATAATAAATTCTTGGGGTATAATACAGAAAGGTCATATGAAAGAAAACCGTGTTTTCCGTGCAGCATAAGTACTTTGTGATTGAAACAAGTCTGTTCTTAAGATAGCAGAAATGAAACAAATGCTCTTACATGATTTGAAAAGACATTTTTTCCTTTCTCACGTGCATGCATAACATTTACACTGTATTTGGTGCTAGTCTAGCAGTATTAGGTTGAAATAGTAAAATTGATAGTGGTAGTAAGATTTTTATTGTTTTTTTGAAATGTATGAATGCAGTGGAACAGATGTTCAGAACAGCATGGAATATTCCTTGTTCCCCATCCCACCATCCCTTTCACACCGAGCCATCTGGAAGGGGCTATGAGCAGGATGAGCAGCCATCACGCTAAGAACAAGATTAACGTGTCGGCATCTTTTGTTGATACTTTAAACTGGTCGCTGTTTGTTCAGCGGAAAGAAACAATGTGAGGTCTCACGATTCCCTGTGTGCTAAGATCATTCACATGGCTATGGAAAGAAGGCAGAAGAGAAAATGTGATTTATACAGAACAATTAATAAATTTAATGGTAGTCAGTCTTAGACCCATACAGGCAGAAACCAACTTTTTCCCCATTCAGCTGTATTGATGTGACTAGCCACCTTTTACCATTAAGCACAGTGTCAGGCAATAGCATTCTGTTAAAACAGATTAAAATTTACTTATTTGTGAAAAAACTTCTGTATGTGTTTTCCAGGGTTTTTCAGTTCATGCTCTTCATGAACTTTATTTTTTTACCCTGAATTTTTCTTTTTTGCAGCAACAGGTATACCGTGTGTGGATGTCTTTCAGTTTACTCAGTTGGATTTCTTTAGTACCCTTTAGCCTTACATCTTTTGAGAGAAAGTGTAATTAGTGTTTTGGCTTAATGAACAAAATATTGGTTAGAGAAAGGACAGCTTGTGGTCTAGAAGTGAGAGACTCTAGTCATGTGTGAAGGTGCCCTGGATCATCTGTATTCTGATACAGAATGAGTAGAAAAGGGTGGGTGGATCTGATGCTGGCAGAGTGATTGGATTCAGTACAGCAAGCTATTGTATTGTGCACTCTGTGAACTTCTGTTAGATTTCAGGTTAGCAAATCTGTTTCTGTATAGAAATCTGAGTAACGTGTGTCAAGGAAGACTAAAATGTGTCAGTGAAGGAGAAATTGTATTTCAAAGCTTAACACGCAGGTTCAGTGGTACCACAGTGTATTTGTTGCATTGTTTTGTGTTTCTTTCAATGAAGAGAATTTTAAGGTATGGAAATCTGAAATAAAATTCAGGAAGACTACTTGAAAATGAGATGCTTAAAGTCTGAAATTACTACTGTAGTGCCGTAAGCTGTTCTAAGGGAGAAGGTAATCGGAAGAAAATGACATAACCCAAGATCTCAGCTTTCAGATCTCTGTTTTCAGAGTAAAGATAAGCATTAGAAAAATAAGTGAGGGTAAAACTAGTTGAGGGATATGCATAGATGTTCTGGGAAAAGCTTATTCTGTGAAGAAATGGGGTGATGGAATTAAGTAAATATTAGTGTTTAAAAAAAAATGTACTCCAACATGAAAAATACACTGTGTATATTCATTTCCCGCATTTTCATGAAAATGATAAGGCATGTTTAAAAAGTATAAAGATTTAAGTGACAGGAGTAAAAAAATCCAATGTAATTTACTGGCAAAGATTTTTGCATATTGGGCAGTGGAAAAAATGCTGTGAGTATAAATGGCAAAGTCCATTAATTTGAACAGTGAGAACTTAATACAGGAAATACATTCTGTATTCCATAGGTAATGTTGCAGTTGGGCCAGAAAAGTTGCATTCTTGGAAATTGAGATAAATCAGTGTTAACCTTCAGTTAAGTGGCTTCATTAGCAGAGAGTGTGAAATACTTTTTTTTCTTCCTTGAACAAAGATTAAACCATTTAATTGGGTGACATGTATGTGATCCCTTATTTTGGAGCAGGAGATGAAACTTCATCATAATCTGTCTGTATGTACTTCGTGATGATAAGCTTTTTATTTCCTTAGAAACTGCTGTGAAAAGTATTGTGAATGGGAAAAAATATTCTTGGGATTGTGGCTTTGCAACGGTACAGTTCTGTTGAGAGGAAAAAGTTAATGCAATAACTTTGAAGTGGTCCCCCAGTCTTCTTTTCTTCATTGAGGGGCTCTCACTTGGCAGTGAAGTGTAGATACAAGTATTTAAGCAGAAGCTGATGAGAGCTTTGACACTATATGAGAATGGCAGGTGCCCAAAGATCATCTTGAGCTACAGTGGACAGGTAATGCAAACATGGGATTGTAGAACAAAGGGGAAAAGACCGCAAAATACTCATCCTGGAAGCTGTAGAGAAAATAATGCAATTTCTGACTTCATAGTTGTTGATAATATTTTAAAGCCTTTTTATATTACAGTCTCTAGTGTCAAGGAAAGAATAGCTACTTAATTTTAGATTGGATCATCCTCAGGGCCTCTTCTTTCCTGCATTTGTGAATGTTATCTTTTCTATACATGTTTATAGTTAATGTGAAATACTGAGAACTAAATTTAAAGTACCTGTAAGTGCTCACTACTGTGAAGATCTGTTTGTTTTTCTTTCCCAACCTTTTAATTGGTGGAAATTCCTGAATTAATGCGTTCGCCTTTTAAAGGTTCTGCAAACTTTTGTGTTGCAGGCCCACTGTGTTAGCAGAGGTAGCTTTTGTTCTGTTTCTTATGCGTTTTTCAGAGATGTGGAAGGTTGACTAGGAAAATGTACACCCATAAAATTTTAGGTTGTACGTAAACAAAACTAATCACCATCCCTTCCCCTGTTGTCCTTTCTCTTGTCATTGCTTAATGTCTTGTTTTCCTTCATAGTATCAGTGGACCATAAAATCTGCCCTGAAGATCTCAGCACAGACAAAATCTCTGCCAAATAAAGAAAAGAAAACAAAACAACCATCCAAGTTGGTGAACCTTCAGAAACATTTCATTGCAACAGACATTAAAGAGCTCTATTAAAGAGACAAAATAGCTTTAGGGATTTCTGTGCCCATTTCATCATCACTAATACTTAGATTGGTATGATGTGAGAGGAAGATCAGAAGTGGTGGTCTGATACTGAGGAGAAAAAACCGGCTTTCGTTTTAACCTCAACTGTCATTCCTTTCATGTAGACCTGGCAATCAGGAGGAAGATCTGTGAAAACGATGGTGTAGAATTGGCTATATGTTAAATTGTAGTGAGGAGGACATTTTCTAGGCATTTCACTTTACATATATTGTTGAAAGATGTGGTTTGTTGTGGATAAGAAATGTTCTTGATTTTTAGTTATCCTTAGGAAATAGATTCTGTTAGACCTTGTGCATATTTGTATCGAAAGTCTGCCCTTCCGTCAGCAAACTCCTATCAAAATGAAGAGAGTTGCATTAAAAATTATGTAAAACATGAAAAAAAGGGTATATTGACTAAAAAATACACTGTCCCTTAGATTGGGGTAGCTCTAATAAATGTAAAGTACTTGATACTTAAAGCATGATTGTGGTTTAGTAAAATCGTATTTTGTTTTGATACTCGTTACATAGTAATGTGGCTGAGAGAGGAATGGCATACTTGATAGAACTTGAATAGCTAGAGGAAACTATTAAAAATTAGTCTTGTTTGGATGCCTTTTGATAAAAAATTCTGGGGTATTAGAGAGCACTGTTAAGCAATAACTGATGACTGAATATTCTGTATTGTTTTGTAGTATACAAAATGTGGATTCAGATTCTTGTTAGAATGAAGCCAGTTAAAAAAAAAAAAACCCACGAAACTTTTAAAAGTACAGGTGACTGATATTAGATGAATCTTGAATTCAATAATTTCCAGAATATATGCTAGTTACGGCTTACTTATTTTTAACTTGTCATTACTGATCAGGTAGTAAATAACATTCAGAGATGAAAAGTAGGAAAGGTTCACGAACATTAGGTTCTCAGTCATTTGGGATAAGGAAAAAACAGAAATGAGCATGCATTAAAGGCACATTTATTCCTTTCCTTACATTAGGATAAGAGGGATAGCGGTGTTTGCAATCCATGTAGCCCTTTCCTTTTGTATTGGGAAGGATGAAGAACCTTTGGAGGACATGGAGATCTGTGACAATGGCACCTCCATGGGGAAGAAAAATTGGGGATGGGAGAGCATCTCCAAACCTGGTGCTTGGGGTCTTTCATCTTTCTGTTTTCCATTCTATTCCAATTTAGCACATGCATGAATCTTGAAGGTGGCAGGCTATCTAGAATTACAAACTTCAACAGGAAAATGGGCAATATTACCAAATTGGGTGCCATTCAGAGATGGAAATTGTGTGTTGAATTGACTGTTAGGACATCAGATATGGGACAACTTAACAGTCTGTAAAGGTTTTAAATGTTGAAGTGCCCTAGACATGGAGACTGTGATTAGGACGTAGTGTAACTTGATTGCATGGCTTGAGGTGAGGAAACCGACAGTATTTCTCTGCTTTTGATGAGGTGAAATGCAGTTCTACATTCAGACACCGAAATTTAGGTGAGTGCCTATCAAAGCTTACACATGAAGTATTTGAGCTCACCGTGTCATTCTCGTATCTATCAGGAGATGCAGGAATTTGGTTGTTCTTTGGGCTTCTGCTGAGCTCATATATATGTAGTCATACAAATTTAGGTGCTTAATCTTGAATGGGATCCCATCTGGTACATTACTCATGGCAAGCTGCATATTCAGTCCATCTCGTTTTTCTTCGCCGTAGAAGGAGAATTATGGTGTGTTCTCTTTTTATAGAGATCTGGGAGATTCATCAATGGAAAGCTCTAAAGCTCTCTGGAAAGAATAGACTATATTCAGAGAGAATTTAGAATTGATGCATAGTAAGCTCTTTTTCATGCTAAAATGTTCAGCTTTGTCATATTTTACGAGAGCATATAAGAAGAAACCTCTGAAGAGCTTAAAAAAGGGATTGTACAGTGTCTTTGAGAAAATGTAATAAGTAAACATTCACAAGTAGAGGGGCTGTTTAATGGACTGGAATTTGTTTTGTGGTAATTAGTGAATATGTAAAGAACTTAAAATAAAGAACCATGAAATTCAGGTACATATTTTTAGCACGCGTGTGAATTGCAGTGCCTTTTTGGGGATGTGAAAGGACGAAAGGCAGGTTTGGGGGACAGCTAGTACTTCGGATTTTTGCCAGTAGCTCAAATATTTGAAAAGCCCAGCTTGTCTCTTGTAATAGCTGTGCTCTGCTGTTGTTTGGAAAGATTGCACATGGTGTTTGTCATCTTTCGAGTTTGTTACAGTACATCTGCTTTCTACATGATTTTTTAAGAATCTGACTTGCCAAGGCAGTGTCAGACTTCTTGCATGCAGTTTAACAGCTGCTGTCCAGGGGAAGGTGTTCTGAGTTGACCTGGAGTGGTACTTCTGTGGCTGCGTGGGAAGCATGCAAAGAAAAGCAAAAATGCTTTGATTAAGGCTGTCTGTACCACACTTGCCTCTACAGTGATGACTGGTGGGATAAGTGCCTTCTAATTTTAAGACAAAAGGCAAGTTGTTATGGAGTTGTTAAGCAAGTTGTTATGGGAGGGGGAGAGAGAAAGAAGAGAAAGGGAGGTGAGAATACTGAGGAAGCGTGCAAAGTCTGAATTTTAATGGGTTGATCTAAGCTAATTCAAGCTTTTGATGTCCTGTCCTTTCAGAATGTGTGTGGAAATCGAGTTGCTGATGCCTGGAGGGTTTGGAGAGCAGTGTCCTTCTGTACTCCAGTCATAGTTCAGTCCAGCCAGATGTCGCATCTGATCCGTGTCCAATGAGGCACGCATGGGTTCAGTGAGATGTTAAGCAACATCTCACCCTCGTTGTTTTTCTTCTCTCCCGTTTTGACTCCTCTTTCTGGTCTGACACTAATGTCTCATACATTTCCACCTCAGCCAGTTGTATATGTGCAATATAGTATCTTTCTAGATTCTTCATTTCTTGTGCTAGATGCAGCTGATGGTTTAAAGGCGGCTGTCAGGCATAGGTGGCCTCACAGTGGCGATGAACCTATTTATCCAAACTGAAAGTCTTTGGCTTCATTGTGTGCTTAGCGGGGGTAAAATGAGTAAAAAAATTACAAACTTAGGATTGGGACCAGTCTACTGCACTGATGCAATTTTTGAAAATAATGATTTATTTGCATTAGAGTTTTCAATTATTTGTGGGTGGAAGGTGTTCTGGTTTGGGCTGGGATAAAGTTATTTTTTTTTTTTCACAGGGGCTAGTAGGGAGCTGTGGTTTGGATTTGTGCTCAACCCAGGGTTGATAAACTAGAGATGTTATTGCTTAGCAGGCCTTTTTTGCTTATTGTGCTTTGGCATTGCCAAAGAGAATACTGGGGATGCTTGGGAGATCGGGAGGAGACATAACTGGGACTGGCAACCCAAAATGACCAGGGGAACATTCCAGACCATTTGACATCATACTCAGTGTATAAAGTGGGGATAAGAAGAAGGAGGAGGAAGGGGGGGATATGTGCAATACTTAGACTTCTCAAGTCACTGTTATGTGTGATGGAGCCCTGCTCTTCTGGAGATGGCTGAACACCTGCCTGCCCATGGGAAGCAGTGAATTAATTCTTGTTATGCTTTGCTTTCATGGGCAGGTTTTGCTTTCCCTGTTAAATTGTCTTTACCTCACCCCATGAGTTTTCTATCATTTACTCTTTTGATTCTCACACTGATCCAGCTGGTGGGGTAGGGGTGAGCAGCTGTGTGGGACTTGGCTGTTGGCTGTTGGCTTCCCACGACAGAAGGGAAGTTATTAAACCTCTATTGCAAAATTGAATGTGATTCCTGCATGCCAGTGTGTTTATTATATATAGTGACATCACAGTGACTATCTTGTCTAAGAAGAAACTGAGATTGAATGTGACTTAAAACAGGTAGAAGATTAATGTGGAAGGCAGTGGAATTGCCATTGCAAATTCTTGCTTTCTGCTCCTGGTAACACACTCGCTTCAGTTAGGTTGTGTCTCATGAGGACCCTGTAATTCAGAAGCCTATTTTGTCTTGATTTCTTGTCTAACCTCTTGTTACATAGATTTTGAAATTAATTTAGCCTCACTTCTCATGCATTTTCTTTAAAAAAGATTAAGTTCATCTGAGTTGTGTGTGGTGAAGAAAAAGGTGGTTATGCTTCCGTAGTAAGGACACAAGTTTTTTACTTAGTAATGGGTTAGTGTCTGAATAGGTCTGTAAGTGTTTAATTCAGTTAGGTAAAGGCTTTAAATTAGAAGAAACTTATTGCAGTTGCAGATTTTTTTTTTTTTTTCCTCTGATCAGGAGCAGGTAGTGGATTGCTTAATTTGTTGCATATATTTACTCATCAGTGTTCCGTTTACCTTTTGGAATTAAACCTCAAACTGAAATGAGGTTGCTACATAATCATTTAAATCGTGCATTCAAATATGAAAGTTGTTTATTTTCCCTTACCCTCAGCCCTGGTGTGTGCTTTAGCCTGCTCTTTAGAGAAATGGGATTTTTTGGGTTGGTCTGTCACTCTCTTGGTAGCTCTTGAACACACTGGAGCATTTCATCAGGAAGTGACAAGAAAATGAAAAGCTCAAACTGCAGTTGTATGTTTTCTTTAAATTAGCTTTTACAGGCAAGAAAGAACATTATGTGGAGAAGGGACTTAAATAAGAGCTCCTGGTGGAAGGCATTCTGATTGTACTCAGTGTGGTAGGTGTTTCAAGACGTAGCAGACAATTAGCTGGGCAGTCTGCAGCTAGCTTCCCACTGGGCCCAGCGTGTCATTTGGGCTAGTGAGCAAGTTTGGTGAACTGCAAAAGGTAAGGGGGGAGGCTGGTCTGAGAATGCTAGACAGAAAGCCATGGGAAAAACAAGCTTTATTGTGGTGGCCTTTTCATATAAAAATTTAATTTAGCACTAATTTATGCTTCTATTATTTTATTTCTTACAATTTATATTTATATAAAATGTATTTTCACTGTAACATTTATTTTACAGTGAAAGAATTCCTCATAATGACTTTTATTTCATAGTGCAATGCAGAAACTAGCCTGTTTGCAGGATGTTGGTGCTAGATGTTGCTTTTCAGTAACAGTGAATTTCCAGTTTTGATTTATTTTTGATCAAGTTCAGAAAAGTGTCTGCAATGGATATGAAGTAATATTTTGAAATGCATCTCTTTGTAGAGGAATACAAAAGTATAGAACAGAAACAGGAAGTTTTTTTATCAAATATAAAAATCCTTCCTCTGTTACCTCTGATACGTTGTGTAAAATTTAGCAAACTCAGCTAACCTTAAATTCTGACATATTCAAACTGTCTCATGTTAAGAAAGACGTAAAATACAATTCAAGACTACTGCTTAGAAGTCAAAAGCCTGTTTATTCCTACCTGTTATGAAATAGTCTTACAGCTAAATAATTTGCTTTTTGTTCATTAAAGTTGTTAAGCTTTTAGAAATGTTCTTGAGAATAAAATATTTTAAGTCTTTGGGCAGGAAGTAATTACAAAAATTACTGTGCAACATTTGAAAGGCAAAGAGATATTTTAATTTACTAATGTGATTTTAATTAGAGAAATTGGAAGGCTACTTTAATTGCTTTAGTACAGTAAAAATTAATTTTTCAGCTAAGTCTTTTCCAAATGAACTATGTCCTTGGTAATAATGTAGCTTCTTGTTCCAGAAAATTTCGATGCCACATGGTTTTAAGCAGAATATTATTCATGGGTAGTACATGGACATTGAATTTTTGGTGTTAAAAATGTAATCAAGTTGTCTGTTGTGTTAATGTCATTTTAAAGAAAACTGCTTTGGATGTTTTTGGTTTATATTTCTTCCCTTTTGGGAGAATTTTGTCTCACATGGGCATCCTTGCTCTCAAAGCTGCTCTCTGCAGGACAGTGTTTTCTATGCCATTGTGCCCTTTTGTGATGCTTTGAGATCTCTTTTTGTATTTGTTTTCCCTATCTGTTGTGGTTTAGGAATGGTACTCCACAATTTAGTCCTCCCCCCCAAGACTTTCCAAACCACACTGTCACTCGCTCCTCTTCTCCCCCTCTTCTGCCCCCCACCCCCTGGGTGGCCAGAGAGGAGAATTGGACGCACAAAAGGTCAAGATCAGAGCTTGAGATAAGAGCAGTTTACTGGAAACAGCAATGAGATAAGAAAACAAACAGTAGCAGCAGCACTATTAATAAGAAAAGTATATTAAAAAAGAGAATGATTCATGTGCAAAAATGGTCACTGCAGAGCCTGCCTTGACCGCAGCCAGGTTGTTCCTGACTATAAAGGAATGCCCTGCTTCTTGGCAATGAGAGAGGAATCCCTTTTCCCTGCCCCTGGCGATGATGTGAGATGGTATCAAATAACACAATGTCTTGGTCCCTCCCCTTGGTCTGGGCTGGAACCAAGACACCATCCTCATTTGTTTCATTTTTCCAAGAAAGCCGGTTCTGACAACCTTAGTTTTCTCAGATAAATGTCTTCCTGCATCTTGCCTGTTCTGGAAAGCTGTTCAGTTCATGCCCTTACCCCATTCAGAATGCCATACCAGGAGCACCTGTGCAAAACCACCTCATGCAGCCTAATTCTGAGAGGCACTTGCCCTTACGTGTCCGATGAATTTATCATTTTTGCTGAAAACTGTCAGAGCTGGGGTAGGTCTGTGTCTGACGTAGTCAGGGGGCTGCAGTGCTTGGTTGGTCTGTTGGTGGCCCGCTTGCCGAGGCAGGATGCCAGCTTGCTCCAGACAGCGACCTTTCTTGCCACTCCTGTGGGGACTGCCAGTTTTTTATAAATGCAAATGTGCGCTGAAGTCCAGTGATTCTGGAACTGCAGCACGAGTGTGTGCATACAGTAAATCTTACACCAAATCTAAGGCAAAAAGCCTACATTATCTATATTGCCTGTATTCTCTGCTGTCCTGCAGTGCTCTTGTCATATTCTGGCATGAGTGCAGAACTCCAGTGCCTCAGTAGGAATTGTAGAGGATCTTACAGTGGGAAGGCTGAAGCAAGGGCTTTAAAAGAAAAATGGTGAAGTATTTTCGGAGAAAAAAGCCTGAATGTGTGCTACACTGATTCAGAGCTCTTAATTTCATTTCTGTAAATGTCATATGTATTTGTTTGTAAATTCCAGATTGTGAGCCATGCCTTTGGTGAAAAGGAACATTGAACCACGGCATCTATGCCGAGGAGCTCTGCCAGAGGGAATTACAAGTGAACTGGAATGTGTAACAAATAGCACCCTTGCTGCTATCATACGCCAGCTAAGCAGCTTAAGTAAGTATCTGTAATTTCCTGCAAGTATTTGATTAATGATGAAAAACTGAAGAGATTAAAAACTTCAGGATGGATTGTTTTAAATAGCAAAATAATGGTATGGGACGTTACCACTTACGTATTGTAGCAATATGCTATTACATTGCTTTTGTGCTCTTCTATATTTTGAAGTTTATTCAAGAAGCAAAAAGCCCAACCCAACCTTCCCCCCACCCCCAAACCCCACTCCAAAAAGCAGATTAGCAAAAAAACAAACAAGCGAAAAAATCCCAAAAAAATAAACAAACAAATAAAGAAAACCCCCAAAAACCACCACCAAAAAAAGCCCCAACCAAAAAACTGGAGCATAGAAAACCAGAACTTTTTCTAGGGTGAGAGAAATTAGTGCAAGAAACAAGACTAGCACTTGAATTCTTCTTGCCTTTCAGTTCTACAGGATTGAGCCAGCAAACTCTTCTGCCTCCTGGCATCAAATGACAAATTTGAGTGAAATTTTAGTTTTTCATAATGTGCTAATATTTCTTAAGTTTTCTCTTTTATATATACGTGTGCTCAATTCATATGAATGAAATCAGGCACATTGAAAGGCTGCCATTTGCTGAGCAAGCCTGCAGGCTACCGTTGAGGCAGGCTAACATCAGCTACAGAGTGGCCTACACACCACACCTGTCAGGTGACACCACCACCAGCAATTCTAGAAGCATGACTGGAGTGTTTGCAAGATGAACAATGTTTTTAATGAAAGGGATAAGAGATGTTTTTCAGACAGTGTTTAACAATCAGCAGCTGTTGTTTGTGCTGATAACGCTGGTCCTAGAAAAGAAATTACTGCTTCATCAGCTGCTTCACTTTGTAAATGGAAGTGGTTTAAGGCTGAGAGTCTGTATGGAGCTCAGACTATGGGGCCCACTGGTGTTCAGTTTATGATGATGGAAAAAAAGTGCTTTGGGAAAGAGGACAAGAAAGACAGCATTTCCTCTGTTCAGTAGTCAGTGATTTAGCAATTTTTCTGAGCTGGAGGTCCATCTGAATCATCCTATGTAATGAGCATTTGTAAAATTGTCACCTGTGGTGTTGCTTAGATCTGTTGAAAAAGGGATTGCAGCTTTTTCTTGGCCAGTGACCTGTGGCAGAATGTCCCACAATAGAAGTTGACCTGTTTCTTCCTTTTGATACCTTCTCATTCTGGTGTAATGAAAAATAATGAAAGGTGCTTTCATGTTGTGCATTTCCGTAATAATTTGTGATTTTATTAAGTCTTTATCCTGTTCTCCTGGTGATATCTTTTCCAGGTTGAAATGTCCTGATCTGTTAGTGATCTTTTTGAATAGAAACCATTTTGTTTTTCTGATCACTGTTATTTCTGCTTTGGATATGTAAGTTAGGGTATGTTGTGGGTTTTTTAAGGTGGAGTCTTGAGGCCTTCAGATCATATTCAAAACAGACTTTCTCTGTTTTGTCATTATTTCCCTAAAAATGTGTAGAATTTTGATTGTTGCTAAGGATTGAGTTACTATTTTCAGATAAGCTTCCAAGTGATCCGCTGATCTTTCTTAAACAGCAGCTGATGATTTAGTGTCTAATATTATTTAGAGTTAATTTGTGTTTGAACTTTCATTGGGTTTCACTTACTGTTTTCTCAGGCAGTTGCTTAGTAGTGACATCCTTAAGTTTCAGAAAAGTGAGAAGAATGGCTAATGTTCTAATTACACTGAAGGATACGTGATAAGACCTCATTTTGGTATTGTGCAATGATTGTCCAAGTGTAGATAATACACTTTTTACTTGTCTGACTTGCTAGGAATGTGTACAGCTTTCATTTATCCAGATGTGGTCTTGGGGCTTATCTGTTATACTGCGTGTTTACAACCTCTTATGATTGTTGCTGAGGAACTGACTACTTATATCCATATCCTGCAGTTTTCCCTTAGATTTCTAGGGTCATCTCAGCAATGAGAAGACAGCCCCTAAAGATCTGTTAGTGTCAGGTTAAAGATCTGTGCAAATAAATGATGTGCTCTTAGTCTTAACAGATGAATACATGGTATTTAACAAGTGAAATGTACCACCATTCTCATCCACAGTCTGAAAAATGTCTTGTTTGCAGAGGGTTTTTTCTGCAGACAGCATTTGCTTTGCCTGTCTTTTGAGCCAGCTGGGAGCAAGGAAATGGTCACAGAAAAATGCTGTGTTGGAGCTGCAGTAGTATGTCCTGCTGACAGCATCAGAGCTGGTTGGTGTTCCCACAGCTTGAGGCATAGAGCGAGCAAGTTCAGGTCTGTCTTGCAGTCACACTGTTTTTTTTTTTGGTGTTGCACTATGAGTTCAGTGTGGATTTTAAAAATTGGCAGGTCTGTACTGTTGTATACAAATTTGGCTTGCTTCTGCCTGTGCTCTTTTCAGGAGATGTTAACAAGTTCCTATCCAAAGGGAATGTGCTGTCAGGAGACCTTTTTCTGTATTGTGTTTTCAGATTTGGGTTTGTTTCCAGCCAGCTGGCTTGGAGCACAGGCAGAGTGAGCAGCATTCTGTATGAAACTGTGCACTTTTATATAAGGCAAAATCTTGTCTAGGGGATTCACTTCCACTTAGGAGGAGAGAATCTACTGGAGGGGAAGGATAGGGAGCATTTGCAGGCTATACCTGTAAGTACCCTGGAGGAAGTGTAATCTGTGGAGACTTAGAAGAGTTTTTCATGCAGAGAAGAACATCCACCAGCTTGACTCTTAGTATTTTCCTGGGTAGATTGGCCATTGGCTCAGTTTCACTAGTCTTCATGCAGGCCTGAGCACAGTGCATCCATCTGTGTCACTACCCTCTGTAGTACTGCTGAATCAGGCTGGGTTGGAAAGGTTGCTTTTTTGCCATTAAGTATCATGCTAGAGGTACTGTCAGAAAGGAGATCAGAATCAAGACCTAGTCAGTAACAGCCTACCACTTTTGCATCTTTGAAAAATGAGGAGGGGGAAAGCATGGTTCTAATGTTTCTAGTTAATCCAGTTACAAATGGGTGCGTGGAATCATTGTCTTCTGTAGTTGGTGGGAACCTTAGAAGGAGAGACTGCATGATTTCTTTGGTGGATTTTTAAATTAATGGCTAGGTTGTCCATTTGTTGGGCAACACCTAATGTTTTAAAATTATTGTCTTACAGTCCCAAAATCAGCTCTTAAATTGAAAGATATATACTTGCAATTTCGGATAGTTTGTTTTTTTCTGTTTGTTTCTGTTTTGTTAAAAATCTAATTTAAAAGATAGCAAACACTTGAAGTATTACTTTATTTCTAAAACTTACTGCATCAGGCTAATCACAACAGCGTGTCCAATACTGCTTTGCTATGTCACTGTTTTCACAGACAGGAGATTGACAATCTGTCTTCCACGTGTTCTAGGCTAGCGTTTAAAAAAAATCAAATATTAAAAGAAGTATGTTCCCACTTTGCCTTCTGAAAGATAACTGACAAGCATCCATCTCCTTGACTTCTCTAGGGGTGATGTGTTTAATCCCAGAATGTGGCAGTCCTCCCTCAGCAGGCTGATTTCAATATATTAACATAAACTTAACATCTATTAAAATTGATTGAGCTCTGAATACTGGTGGCTGAAGAATGTAATAACTGCTTTATTTAGTTGAAGAGCTGAAAAGCTTATTTTTTCCATAGCTTGGAATAACATCTTCATTTGAAGCAACTAAATCAAGTGGGGATTATAAGTGAATTTCAGCTAGCTGCCTGGAAGCACTTAGAGAACACTTTAAGTGTGAAGGTGGTTGAACGCTGGCATGAGTAGCCCAGAAGAGTTGTGGAGCCTCCATCCTTGCAAGTGTTCAAAACCCAGCTGGTCAGAGTCCTGGGCAACCTGCTCTGTCTCATTGTGCTTTGAGCAGGGAATTGGACCAGATAATTTTGAACTTCAGCTATTCTGTGGTTGTGTGTGACTTTTGTTTTGGAGGGGGAGGAGATTAGGAGCAGGTAGATAGCATATCTTTCTTATCCACCATCCCCATAAAGATGAAGCAGAGCTTGCATGCACTGACATATCTTAATATTTTGGGTTAGTTATTGGCTGATCTTACATGTAGTAATGAAAACTATTACTGGTAAAGTCTTCCATTTGAAGGCAATCACTTCTTTTTTTGTGATTCACAGACTGTTTTCCAGTAATGTTTTAGTCTAGTTGTTGTTTCCTCCCCCCACCCAGGTTAAGTGATCCAGACAGGGGCAGATTGTCCTGTTGACTTCCTAAGGGTGGCCATTTTTTTTACATTGAATTATTATCTAAGGATGGGATCTTAACTGAAATTTTCATTGTCTTTTTATTTTTCTTTGTGAAGTATTAAGGTTGGTTATTGGGCCCTACTTTGAATGTCAATTATGGCTGTTCTTTTGGAAGTCACTGTCATTTAGGTGGTTAATGCATATTCCATATTCTTCCAACTGTTAGATAGTTTTACGTTTCCCCCCCCTTCCATGTCTGCTCTTCAGACTCTTCCTGATACAGGTCGTAACAAGATGAGCTTAATTCAGAAGTAGGGTTTTAAAATTTATTTTTGTTTAAAAAGCATGGTTAAATGCAGGAGGCAGGACTTTTCTTTTTACAAGGATTTCTTGAAAAGGTTTGGCTGCAGAAATTGTAGAGGGAGACATCTTAAATGAAATAGCAGTATCTGGGTAGGAGGAACCATCAGTTCAGTGAGTGGGAGCAGCGAGTTTGGATGGAATCTGAAATTTGTAGGGGAAGTTTGGGGACAGGTGAAGTATTAAATTGTGGATCTGGAACTACTGATCTGGAGTGGAGGAGAGTTGTGGACTGGGGCATAAAGAGAGTCAAACTGTGGATGAGTATGCCTAGTTCTGTGGGATGACTGGGAAAGGAAGGGCCATGCACAATGATCTGTGCATCAAGGAGGGATTTGGTTTATCATGTGGCACCTTCTGTCCACTGTAGCACTTTTAGGGAAAGGCCTGAGGCTGCAGATCTGTACTAGGCACTGGTGAGGCCACACTTTTGAGTATTGTGTCCAGTTCTGGGCCCCTCAATTCAGGAAGGACATTGATGTGCTTCAGCGGGTTCAGAAAAGGGCAACAAAGCCGGTGAAGGGTCTGGAGCACAAGTCAGAGGAGCAGCTGAGGGAGCTGGGAGTGTTTAGCCTGGAGAAAAGGAGGCTCGGGGGAGACCTTATTGTTCTCTGCAACTGCCTGAAAGGAGGGTGTAGCCAGGTAGGTGTTGGCCTCTTCTCCCAGGGAACAAGTGACAGGATGAGAGGACATAGTCTTAAGGTGCTCCAGCAGAGGTTTAGGTTGGACATTAGGAGGAATTTCTTCACAGAAAGTGTGATTAGACATTGGAATGGGCTGCACAGGAGATTGTGGAGTCACCGTCCCTTGGAGGGGTTTAAGGAAAGACTAGATGTGGCACTTGATATCATGGTCTAGTTGACATGATGGTGTTTGATCATAGGTTGGACTCTGATCTCAGAGGTCTTTTTCAACCTAATTCAGTGATTTGATGCTCTGGACTGGACTGTCCACTCTCACAGTGATTGAGAACATACAGCAGGTGAAAGGGAGGCTGAAAAGGTTGTGCACCAAGTCCAGTGTGGCCATGGGTAAATGTGGTCAGTGCCCTCTGACCCTCTCTCAAATGACTCCAGGGACAGCAACATACGCACTCAGCATTTGTAGAGATAAGTGGGCTGCCTTGCAGGAGAATCCTGGTTTTGATCTGTTTCACTCTGCTTTAATTTTGATGTTGGCCTGTGCTTATGCTTAAAATTAAATTTTAGCTACTGTGGATTGCAAGATTTTAATTTCAAAATGTATTTCAGAAGCTTTTATGGACTGCAGTAACTTTAGGCCTTTTCATCATAGAGGCAGGTTTTAATGTTAGTTGTCTGTCAGTTGGCACTAGTTCAGCTACATAAGGATTAGAATTTGTAAGTCTCCCTGTGTTTTTGAGAAGACTGCTAACCAGGATGTCCAGAAGAATAGGCTTCAGGCAGAATTTATGGTGTATTTTGACATTTCTGTACAAAACTGTTGCCCCAAATTTTGCTGAATGACAAACTGCGCTGTTCTAATCCTACAGCTACTGTGTTTTATTATACTTCCTGATATTGAAGCCATTTGTCTTGTGTTTTGTAAGCCACTTGCAAAGGGATTTCCTTGTCTATTTTCTTACACAGGCAAACATGCTGAAGACATATTTGGTGAATTGTTTAATGAGGCCAACAGCTTCTACATCAGAGCAAATTCCCTCCAAGACAGAATTGATCGCCTTGCTGTCAAAGTCACCCAGCTGGATTCAACAGTGGAAGAGGGTAGGTAATTGCATGAAAGCATTGAGCCAGAAGTGATGTTGACAAGACAACAGTATTTAATTGCACAATAACCTCTGTCTTTTCAAAGTAATCCTGTGCCGATATTTCATCTTGTTGTCTCAGTAAGGCAAGCTGGGAATAATCACTTTAGAAGAGCAAGTAAAAATATTCTTGAGTCAAGAAGCCCTTGTAGTAATGGAGCTATTAAGCTGCCTTTTTCACAAGGAAAACCTTGAGTTTTTTAGTGTAGTAAATCATAAATGAATAAATACAGACCTTACTGGAAGTAAGTCAGAATATTGGAAAAGGTTTGAGACACTGGGTGTCTTTATTAATTTCAGGGTGGGGTAGTCACAAAGTACATTAATAGTATCTGTTCTGTGGTCATCAAAGATCTTACAATACTCTGTATCTAAACAAGGTACTTTGTTTGGATCAACTAGGTGAAATTCTTTAGGGGGTTCTACTCACTAGAAACTGTATTTCCTTTAAAAATATTTCCTGCTTATGCGCTTGGTCATTCACTTCATAAATACACAGTAAAACCAAAGGATTTAAGTAACATCATTATACTGTTTGAAAGCACTTACTTGGGTAGATAAAGCATTTCTCTGTCTAGCTTCAGAAGCTGTTAACGTGCGTCTTGGCTTCCAGGCTACATGTCTGAGCCAGCCACTGCATATACTTCCTGTTTAGATGATTCCTGACATTTACTAAAATGTAAAAGCTTTTTATATCAGGACAGTAGTGTAATATTGACTCAGTAGTAGTTAATGCTACTTGTGATAAATTTAATAGTGCTATTTATATGGCTTATATATTTTACTTGCCATTCAGATTTTTGTAGTTTATATCTTTATAGTGCCAATTATTAGTGTCAATATCAAATTTTACTGTTGATATTTAATAGTGTAATATGTAGCCTTCCTTCTTTAGCTGGTTACTGTCTGGAAATTATTACGTGTCATTGTTTTATGGTTTTGGAACATATTAACTGTTAGACTATCACAGTTGCCCAGAGAAGCTGTGGTTGCCCTATCTCTGAAGAAACCTGGTTTAGTGAAAGATGTCCTTGTCCACAGTAGGGGTATTGTAATGAGATAATCTTTAAGGTCCCCTCCAAACAAACCACTCTGATTTTTTTTTTGGTACAAGCACCTGCATTTTGCTGTCTTAGGAGTCAAGGGCTATATGGGAACATAAACTAAGCTCTTATGGGATCACTATTCAGCTCAGTGTTTGAGGTATATTGTGTTGGTACTGTGAGCAATTTGTATATCATAGATGATATTAATATGCTGTACTTTTGGAAATGCAATTCTCATCTTGGTTTTGATACTGTTTTTTTTTTCCTCTTCCCCCCCTTTCCTT
>VZTI01003856.1:515868-564909 GCA_013397865.1 Struthidea cinerea | reverse complement strand
TTTTTTTTTTTTAGATGCCTCATTAATGTCTCATTAGTGTTATACAGAACCACCCAGGTAGTTTTCAGAGTTTGGAGAATAATTAAAAGCAATTTATTGCAAGAGGAAACTAGTGTATGGACTGAGAATTTAATCAGTGCTTATTTTAAATTGACAGCAGTTGTTACTCTTGCATTGCTAATCATGCTTCATATTAATAAGCTGTGTATGCAAACTGCTGTCACCTTAGTGTCAGTAGTAAATTTTATTAGCTATTTCACTGTAGAAGTCTTTATAATTATTCATTGTACTGTCAGAAATAGTATGTTTCTGGATAGCTTCGGCATTTAAGCAAAATGTCAATTGCAAGGCTGTTTTAAAAAACCCTTCAGGTTTGATTGCATCAGTGATTTCTTATATTCTTGGCTATAACTAATACAGTATATTTAATAATATTTAATATACGTAGTACTACAGCTGAAAAAAACATTTAAAATAATTGAGGTTAAGCTTTCAAAAGCATATAAATAACTTATTCTAAAAATCCCCAGAAAAATGGTTTTTTTACTCTTTTGAATGTCTTCCTACAAACAAGAGTGAAGCAATTCAGATACATACATCTAAAAAATCTGCCTGAAATACCTTATACTTACAGGCAGGTTTAAATAGAAAGTACTTTCAAAAATGATGTTTTGATACTTCAGATGATGTGAATGGGGGAACGACTATTAGACATGAAATATTCTATTTTTAGTTTTTTGCTATTGTAAAACTTACAGAAGAAACTAAGTAGTTCTTGGAGTGAGAAGCAAGACCTGAGCACAGTTAACAAAAATAGTTGGGCAGAGAAGTCTGAGTGGGATTTGGTGTCCATCATGACAGATAATAACAGTGTAAAATTTCATCCCTTTTTCTTTTTTCAGGTCATTAGTATACTAAATTTTTGGCCATTACTTTTCAGTTACCTTGTGAAATTTCTCACAGTTTGTCCTTGAGACTCAATAAATTGGACAAATGGGCAAGAAATACTACATGAAATGTCAGTGGGAATAAAAAGAGACTAAGCCAGGGCATTTTGTTTGCACAAGTCCTACAGCTTGCACTCTTATAAAACACTTGGATCAAATCCAGAAGAGGTCAGTGTCATTGTAGACAACCCAGTGAAGGCTTCAGCATCCTGTTCAACTGCAGTCTAAAACCTGTATTTCAGGGTGCTTAGGAGTGGAAGATGGTATCAAGAGCTTACTGCCACTTTAAAATTGTGATTGGCCTTTAACTGGATCTTTAATAACGATTGCTGCATCTCATGAAAACTTGTCTTAAGAGTGAAAGAAAGTCTTGATAAAAGTGACAGGAACAATTAAAACCAACTTAAATCTTTCATTTGAAAAGGAAGAATGAAAAGCCTGGTATTGTTTCCCCCAGAGCTGTGTATGAGAAGTGCAAGTATTTCTCTCTGTAGAGACACGAGAAAAACTTTAAAGCAAGGAGTGTTCAATTATATGGGAAAACTTAGAAGTTGAAAGAGAGTAAAATAAGCGGAACTGTGTCTCTCACAGGAGGTTGTTGCAGCTGTAATTTAATTATATTTAGAATGGGCTGGAATGTGTATGGACACCATGTGTAATTATAAAACATGCTGTGTTAGAGGAATACCAGGCCTTGCGTTTTCAGTCTTGAAGCCAGTGTTTCTGCTGTTAGAACTCCATGATAAACCTCATAAAAATGGGAAGTTGTTAAACATCTGCATGTGGCAGGATTCTTGCATCATGTCCCAAGACACAGTCCATGGTCCCATTATTTTAAGTGAGGTTCTGGACCAAGTGAGACACAAATCTGTTTTATTGTGGTAATTCTTACATGCCTTTTCACTTAAATATCAGGACTGTCCACTAAGGAAAAACCTGTCTTTCTGTATCTTGCTGAAAATATTTCAAATAATTAGTGAAAAATGGATGTTGTTTATCCACTTTCATTTGTTTCAGACCTGTGGTAAATGTATTTCTGTTTCTAACAGTATCGTTACAGGACATCAACATGAAAAAAGCATTCAAGAGCTCAACAGTTCAAGACCAGCAGGTAGTTTCAAAGAACAGCATTCCGAACCCGGTGGCTGATATTTATAATCAAAGTGACAAACCACCACCTCTGAATATTCTTTCACCTTATAGGTAAGGAAATATCAGTTGTTTACCTTCTTGTACTTGGCCCTTTATTTCCTAATTGTGTGCAGTGAATAATTATAGCAGAAGGGAAAAGCTATGTTGATTACTGAGATTTGATTTTTGAAGGACTTCCTTGTTCATGGAAATAAAAATTACTATTGACACACTTAAAATCCTAAGTCAAACCTAACAAAAATCATCATATTTCAAGACAAGTCTTACATGGCAGCACAGGATCAGAGAACAAGGGCCATTGATTATGTAAAAAAGTGAGAAAATTAATACACTAAACTGGCTTCCTTGGTGTCTTTATCCAGAAAGTTATATTTGTTGCTTTTGCCTTCTCACTATTCTCCCTCATCCCCAACATATACACAGGTGTGCATACAATCTGTACCCTTCCTTTTCCTGGTTACTTATTGGTGAACAAAAGAGCAGCAAGCAGGACTGTGTTTTCTGTTTCCTTTTCCCATTTCCATTATTGTTGTTCATGAAATGAGTGCAATTTGTCTGAAGGGTTGTGGACAACAAGGTTTTACTGTGTTCTTCAGCTTTTGAGAGGTACTACGTTGTGAGGTGTCTGTATAAAATGCAATCTGCAATAAATATATATATTTTTTTGAAGAATGGTATATCAGAGCACTTGTAGTGTATTTAATTTTTAAGAATTTTTAATTGGAAGGTAAATTTGTAGGCTTTATGACTGAAGGATGTGTTTTTTCTGCTGCTATAAACAGTGGTGGTATTTGTTTATGGACATCCAGTTAGTAGGGGTTGTTATTGATCAGCTTGAGGCTTGGATGATCATCAAAGGTAAGTTTTCTGTATTTAAAACATACTAATTCATGTATTTTTAGCTTTTCTTCTGCTGTTTTTCCAGGGATGATAAGAAAGATGGATTGAAGTTTTATACTGATCCTTCCTATTTTTTTGATCTTTGGAAAGAAAAAATGTTACAAGATACTGAAGATAAGCGAAAAGAAAAGAGGAGACAAAAGGTAAAAGCAGGAACATAATAGCACATTTGTGCATTACAATTTTATGTGCAGTTGTCCAGGCATAAAAATTGCCAGGTCATTCTTAGTTTGTGTGCATGGAAGGACTGTTCACTCTTTGTGTGGCTGTAGATTCAGTGCATTCCATTTTTATAGCTTATCCTGTCTCTTTTAAGAAGGCTGCAAATTGAATTTTAGGAGTACTGTAGTTATCTTCCAAGATACTTTCTTGAATCCTTTGCCAGTATCTGCTTATTGGTACCCAGAAAAATGGCCCTGTTGTGCTCCGGAAAAAGACATTGTAATGGGAGAGGAAAGGAATTGGAATTACAGCTTCTTCCATTCTGACTTCTCATTTTTTCCATTCTGATTTTAAAGGAAAAAATACAGATGCTCTTACAAGAATTTATAAAATAACTTGAACATTTCTTTATTCCTTAAGAATGATTTCTACAAAACTACTTTATGTATTTAAGTTGCTTTTGGACTTTATCTTAGGGCAACACATCCTGCTTATTTCCATCCATGGTACATTTTTTGTAGATTTTAATTGTCTTCTTACAATCTACAAACCAAATGCAAATATGCTCGATTCCAATCATGTAGGATTATAGCCATACATCACAGTAATACCCCTTGATAAATTCTAGCTGAGGTACTATTTGATTTGATTAAATATATGCCAAGTCCAACAAAGAAGAATGCAGCATAGACTCGAGTTTGCATGGATAATGTTCACTTTGTGACAGGAAGAAATCTCAGTTTTAGCTTTCCAGAATATGGTTTGCAAATGAGCATTTCATGGTCTAGGTCCTTTGGAGAGCAGGATGGTTTGGGTGAGATGTCTCCCAAGCACACTTTGTTCCACAGGTTGCTGAACCAAATGTCCTTTTTCTTCTTGTCCTTATGGTAGCAGAATCCAGAGCATTTGTTAACAATTTGGTAGCTGAACTTAAATTTTCAATCTATTAAATGAGAATTCGTCACTCTATTTGTACTCTACAGAAGCACAAAACTTGATAGATGTTGAGAAACTGTGCAAATGAAATAAATGTGTATCATTTAGCAAATTACAAGCTAGACATCCAAGAGCTGTCCTACTCAGCTGACCAAATACAGCTAGTTGTTAGCCTCAATTTTTCAGGTACTCAGTGAAATCTGAGAGTAGTCCCTGCACCAGAGAATCAGTTTTCCAGTATTATTTTGGTAATTTGCCCTAAGTGCTCAAGCTGTTGCAGCAGGAGGTTTGTGAGTAGTTTAATTTTCTTTCCTCAAATACCATGCTTTTTGTCTCTGTATACAGTTTAATTGAAAAATTCTAACAGGCTTCCTCTCTGATTTGGCTCCTTCAGGTGAACTTTTTTTCTGAAGAAAACTGTAATTGTAATTCTTTAAAATCTGTGTAGTCAGTTTTTTTCTTCCAGTAGATCAGTGTCTGAGAGTTCAGTGTAGTTTTGACTTGGTATGTATCAGTAGTATTCTGAATTGAATGACTGTAGGTGGGGCAGTTGTAAATAAACAAAGGAAAGTTGTTCTAATTTGCTTTTTATTGTTCCCGCTTTTTATCTGAGAATAATTAGCTATTTAAACAAGTAAAAAATTTTCAATTTGGAAAGCTTGTATCTCAGAAATCATTCTTGATGACTTGTGTTTTGATAGGATTTTATAAATTTGTGCCTCCTGCTTCCAGTTGTTTGAAAGTATTGCAAATACTTGCTGAAGCTACTTTCTGTTACTAGCTCTTAATTCTCTATTAAGATGCTTGTAATATCATTTGCTAATTCTTGATGCAAGTACCAAACTTACAATTAACTCAACCTTGTTTGAAGGCTCTAATATGTTTCGTGTTTGCTGAAATAATTTCCTGACAACTTGAATGGTGTACCTGTTTCCTGGCTTGATCTACAGCACCCACTTGTCTGCCATAGCTTCTGTTACACTTGGTTAAAAAAAAGTAACTCCTCTGAATATTACTTTAATTTCCTGAGAAATATTTCAAACTGTAGTTATCTAGAAAGGCTTCAACTCCCCTAGAACTATGTCATCTTTGCCCTGGGTAGTAAAGCTAGAGCTGTCACTATTGTCAAGGGCATGAAACTGCTACTGGAACAACTTAAAATTACTCTTAGAGGTATATTTAGCTTTGTCAGCTGCTGCTAATAGGGCTGTCCCACTGTTTTGGAAGACATTCAGTGTTTTAGAGATGTATCGGAACAATATTTAATCAAAAAATCACTACCAGTAGGGTTTAGTACTGCTTGAGTAAAAAGGATTCCAGTGTATTTATTCATTAGCATGCTTACAGATGCTGGTCTGGAACAACCTACCCAGCTGAAATCTGATCCAATTAAAACCAGCTAAGCTCTGTGTTTATTTTTTGTTGTTTATACATCCATATGTATTTACCTTTTCATAAAAAAACAATGATCTCTTTAAAACTAAACTTCCAAATAGTAAGGAGTAACTGTAAGCAGTCATGTAAGCACTCGTGGTTGTACAGCAATTGTATCAAAATGATTGTCTTCCCAGTGTCATCAAAAGGTGGATTTTTTTTTTTATTTAGAATCTTGCAAGAAATGTGCAGTTGTGACCCCTAAATGACGAAATTATTGTTCTGAAAGAAGACGAAACTTAAGTGTTTTCAATGAACCAAAAGGCTTACTTGGTCTTCTCAAATCTAACATGACTCAGTAACAAAATCTTAATAAATGAATCAGGATAAAAGTCACAAATTAAAAAAACCCAAAACATTTGCAGCAAATAATTGAAAAAGACAGATGTAAAGCTTTTAACAAGCATATATGCAATCATGGTAATTAGAAAAACTTTATATATTTAAAATAAAGCATGACTGAATCTGTGTCCTTTCTGCTCCAAATCCTGTATTGGCAGAATTTGATGTGAAAAAGTGGTTTTCAGACATGAAAAGGGTGTGATTCTAAAAAGTTTGTGGAGGAAAAATATTTTGGGAGAACTGATGAAGAACCAAGATGTTAATCTTCATTTAACATAAATCAGACCAAAAATCTGTTTACTGTAGGAATGAGCAAGATTTGTCAAAACATTTTGGTGTTGAACTTGAAGAAGTCTTTTCTGTCATTCTTAATGTTAGCAGGATCAGCAGGTCTCTCATGCAAACATGCACGAATGAGCAAAAGATCCAAAACAGGGGCAAGTAAGCCATTTGGTAGTTTTTTGTTAGTTATGTAATGCCAAATATTATTTCAGAATTATTTACTCAGTGCTGTTCTACAGTTGGAGTAAAAAACCTGTGTTCATCTGGGATGCACTTTTTGTTGAGCTAGCTTTCCAGCTCTTATCCCTTACTTTGTGTGGGTCTGGATTCCCCAGTGAAAGGCTTGCCTGCCAGAGTTTGACCAAGCTCTTCTCTCAGTACAGTTAATTGACTGCATCCTCCGAATAGCAATATAATTCTTTAGTGAGAAATTGTTTTTCTAGCAGCCAAAAGCTTAATGCCAACCTACTAATAGATAAAACATGTATTCTAAGGTGTGGGATCTAGAGCTGATTAAAAAAACCCCTATGCTCTCATGAATACTGAGAAAAGGAGTAGCAGATAAATAGCCTTCAGTCTGAATTGAGCAAGCTTGTTCATTTTTTGTGCTGAAGCAGCAGTATGATTTTTATATTCATACGGAGTAGTCAGAAGTAGATGAGGACAACATTTCTGAGGTGCGAAAGCATTGAGTCCCAATATTAGGAGATCTTACTGTCAGTGAGGTAAAGATAAATAAGTCACATAAACACTGACATTTTGGTTGAGCCTGATGTTGTATTGAAAAATATAGGCAGACAAGTTTGCCATGAACCTATCAAGCTGTAATATACTGCTGGCCTGAGTATTGCTGACTCACTGCAGAGAGGATTAGTGTAATTCATTTTAATGTAAGATAATGGGAAACAATGATGAGGAGAAGGTAGGAGGAATTTCAGTAGTTAATCAGATCTAAGAAGGGAGAGGAAGTTAAAACAAACAAAAGTAATTTCACATAGACTATGGAATAGGAAAGTGTATCCAGTTTCTCCATACTTCCCCAGGCCCTCTTGATTGTGACCCTAATGAATAACCAGAATAGCCCTGAGCTTACTTAACATTCTCAGAAGTTTGATTTGCAGGAGATGAAAATTACAAGTGCTTCAGGGTGGTATAAATAAAAGACATGATGTCAGAAGAAGTTAAACTTTCTGGCTTTTAAAAATGGTCATATTTCTGCATTACGAAAACCAGTAGATTGGTATCACAGTAGCACGTGTATCATACAGACAAAGACAAATCAAAAGTCCTGCTGCTAATGAAGTTCATAGCGTAAGGAGATATTCTTATTTTCAGTGCAGAGAAATTTTATGAAGACTTGGCTTCATCTGTAAATCTGGTCTTATTTTCATGCACTCTAACTGCATTTTAACCAGCTTTTTTCCTTTCCTTTTTTCTCTCTCTTTGCATGCTTTATTTCTTTTGTTTGGACATTAGGAGCAAAAGCGTATAGATGGCACCACCCGTGAGGTGAAAAAGGTTAGAAAAGCCAGGAACAGACGCCAGGAGTGGAATATGATGGCATATGACAAAGAGCTTAGACCTGACAACAGGTTGTCTCAAAGTGTGTACCATGGAGCATCTTCCGAGGGATCACTGTCCCCAGATACTAGGTCTGTTTACAGCAAAGCTGTTTGTTATACCACAGTTGTATGTTCAGCAATACTGAGTAGAATTAGGTGTTTCTACAGGATGGGAATAGTTAGACAAAACATACAATGCATGTTTAAAACATTCTTTTCGAAATTATTTTCAAGCATAAATGACATAACAGATTCTGTAATCATTTTTTTCTTCCTCAGCTTCACATGAGCATTTTGTCACCATAACGTTAAGCACTGTAGAGAAAGAAGTGTTTGCTGCATGCTTTTTATTTGATCTTCAGTAGCTGTAGTTACAAAAGCATTTAAGCCTCTACTAGATAATGTCAGTAGCTCTTCCTTAGTGTCTCATTTGTTGTTTGGTGCTCTGCTGGTGGCTTAATAAATATTTTTCTGTGATCTACTCAGTCGAGAATGCTTTTGCCTGTAACAGAATGCTTCAGTGGGAGAAGAGTTCAGCTTATTGATGTTACATTAGTCTAAAAAGCAAGCTACAAAACCAGATGTTATTGCTTGAAATAACAAAAATCTCTGCTTAGAGATATGCAGTAGGAATCATCTTCATTGACTGAGATTCCCTTTGAGCTCAGTGGGAGTTACCTGATGTGCATTGAAATCTTAGTTTTTTCACTAAGCTGGTCTCTCCAGAGGATCTTCCCACTTATTTTATTTCCTCTGTCTGTTGTGTTTAACTGCTGTAATAAAGATAGAAACAATAGAGTCCACTGGAAAAAGTGTTTAAATTGTTAAATGGCCAGGTTGAGGAGGCAGCTACCACTGCAAGAGTATGGACTGATAGCTTTAGTCCGCTGTCCAGTGGAGATTACTCTTAAAAACCTACTCAGAACTTTGTAACACTGTGGTCTTTGTGAAAAGTAATGAACTTGTAATTGAAACATAGTATTTGATATTGCTATTGGTCTTTCAATAATGTATTCAGACTCCCTCCCTGTCTATAAACCTTTCTTTCTTTGTTTTTGACAGTTTCTAATGCAAAACTTTTGTCTCCTGTTAGTCTTAATGAAGCACTGCAGACTGACAAAGCTTTCCACAGGTTGATCTAGTAAAAGGTGTGGATTTTTTCATCAGGAGTTCTGTTTCACACATTTTGAGTATTTTTTGGTTTTTTTCAGATTTAACACCTTGCTTCCAGGATTCCCGAGTTTAAATTATCATATTGAAATGCTTTGTTTTTATCTCCCTGCAATGTCAACATGTATTTGGCTGTTTGCAGATATTTGTGGTATTTGTAATCTGTAGGATTTTTTTAAGCAGAAATTGTAGAATGCATCTCTGTGTTGGAATTTGATGTTGTGGCATGACAGATACCTTGTACTTATATAAGCCTTTCATATTTTATAAATTATGGAGTATTTTACATTTCAGTGAATCAGATATCTGAGATTGAATCCTGAAGTCTGTTTTATATCCATGAAGGGTTAATTCTGCAAATGATAGTGAAGTGGAGAGAAGGCTTTTCTATTTTTTCATCTTGGAGAAGTCTTAAGCTATAAAAACCCATAGGTATAGAAATATGCACTGGTTTGAGAGACATTTTTATGCTGCCAGCTACTGCATGAGCAGTGTTTTGTAAGTCAAAGGTCCCAAAAAAGTGTATTTGGTTCTACTGTGGGTTTTTTCCTAATGCTAAAGTAAAAAAAAAAGCTCGTATTTCTTCTCGTTTGCTAATTGTAAGACTTAAGCATTAAATGTTGACATCCCAGTGTTTGGACTGTGGCAATTTACAATGTATTTGTTATACTTATTGTACTTCAGAGAGAGAAACACAAGCTGAATCCAAACAGAAACCAGCAAATTAATGTGAGAAAAGTAAGAACAAGAAAAGAAGAGTGGGAGAGAAGGAAAATGGGCATTGAGTTCATGAGTGACGCAAAGAAAATGGAACAGGCAGGAAGCATGAAAGAGGACAAAATGTCCAAAGGGTTTGTTATCTTGTTTTACTCAAAGCCCTGGCTTTTTGTTGCTTACCTTGCTTCCAGTCTCACAGATAAGTGCATCATTTTACTGTGTTCACTAAAAGCCAGGCTGCAGCATTGTTCATTACTAAAACAAGTCTTCACAGTAATGGGACAAAAAGATGCTTTTGCTCCCTCTCTTGGGCTTATTTGACAGAGCATCCTAGACTTTGTATCTTTATGAACTCTCTGCTCAACTAATACTTACATTTCCCAGTTTCTTTAAGCCTTTCCAACAGAATTAATTGTGCAAAGAAAATAAAAAGTGTTTTCTAACTTTCAAAATTGGGTTTCTCTGTGTTGGTGAAATTTGTACTTCTGCATAATTGCAAGTGCTTGTAGTATTGCTTTTCTTTTTCTGCTGCCATTGTTAACTTGAGGCAGGCTGGTAAGTACTATCATTTCCAACACTGGACTGTCAAAATCATTGACAAAAACCATAAGCTTCCTTACGGCTACTAAAATTCTTGTGCTTTCTCTGGACTTAAAAGGGAGCAGTGCTTGATAAATCGGGGAGTCCTCTTGCAAGAAAAATAATGCTGATTGTATTCTTTTTAGCTTTTTTTGTCAGATATTTAGATAATGCCCTGTTACGCTCACATAATCTATTCTTCTGCATCAATTTACTTTAATTTTAGGTCCCATGCATCTGATGTTACAGATTATTCTTATCCTGCTACTCCGAATCATTCCCTCCATCAGCAGATAGCAATGCCGTCATATGGAGCAGGAGATGGTCCCCAGTACATGGCAGCATCCCAAAGCCATGAGCATGAATACAGACCACCCTCCACCACTGTACGACACGCCACACTAAACAGACCTCAGCAACCACCTCCGCCTCCACCCCAGCCTTCAGATGGCCAGCACAGCTCAGTACCAGTGGTACCAGCAGAATATGGGTAAATCTCCTGATTTATTCCAGTGGATTCTTGGCAAAACCAGAGGAATGCACATTTTTCATAACCTTCGTAATGTGTAATGCATCAGACAAAAAGACCCCAAATATATTAGTTACGTCCTTGGGGAGGACAGAGGAAGGTTGGTATAATTTCTATGTATGAACTGAATTTAAGTGAAGAAATTGTGAAAGCAGAAATAACCAAGCGTGTATTGAATATGGTGAAGTCAATATGGTTGTAAAATTTTAAGGGTGCCTAATACAATATTGAAGAGGGAATAATTTTCCTCTAAAGTGGAAAGTAGTTACAGGATAATTTGGATAATATTTTAAACTTCAGGAAATGTGTAGAAAGAGTATTGTTGATTGTGGCATTCTTTCTTGCATCCCTGACTTTTTAGAGGAGCTTGTGATAGAATTGGAAGGGGTCTCCTCAGACACAAATTCCGTACTGCCACAGGAGGAATGCCACTTCTTAATTCAAGATAAGAGATTTATCAAACCCCTGTGTAGATACTTTGCCTGAATTCTGAAGGAAGGTTTGCTCCAGACTAGTGGTTCTCCTGTAGCAACAAAACATCTGTTTTCTAATGAGTCTGTATCTGTTCTTTTGTGCAAATAGCATAAACTTTCAAGTTGTAACCTCAGGAAAGCTGTAGTCATTCTTGCCTGTATTGTTTTATACTCTGCAAGCCAAGGTTTGTCATCCTTGCTTGATGCATCCTGGGATAGCATTTGCCTGATTCATGGCTATCGTGCTGCAGGTGACTCAGTTAGGAGTGACTGCTCCAGCCTGCCCTTTCTGTGTTGTTTCCAGTGTGTAAGACATTCTTGTGCTTAGTCCTCAGGTCCATGACCATTGTCCGGGTGTTGCAGTTGTCATACATTGGCATGTGTCACTCAGTGTCATCAGTCACTTCGCTTCAACTCCTGTATCTAGTCCTTTACCTTCTTCAAAACTCTTATCAATTCTCATTTGTTTTCTGCTTAAGATTTCTCCTAATGACATTTTAAGAAAGAAATGAGCTCTTCCCTGTGCTTCCTATTTAAAGAATCAATCAAATGTATCAATTTAATTAAATGGTATTTAAACTAATAAACTTGACCTAAGAAGCACATGAGATACATTTACCTTTGGGTAAACCTTTCCTTTCGTACTTTCCATTGTTCTCCATGTCTGTGTCCTCTGTTATCTCTTGATCTTCTATGGAACTGAAGGGCGTAGTCTGCAGTTTTCTTGGCCCCTTCTTCATCGAAGACTTTGTACTTAACAGTCCCACAGAGTAGATGTTTAATAATAAATGCAGCTTTATACTTAACTAGGCAGGAGAATTAAGATAAAAAGCTCACTTTGTAGAGTGCTGAAAGGATATTGCCTTTACCTTTAACATTTGTCTTAAATCTCAATGTATCACCAATATTTGACAATTCATACACATATAATCACGTGCATATTTAAGCCACCAGTTTAAATTGCCTTTGATTTTTGTTTTACCTGAGGTTGGATGAGTGCAGTTTAAGGGGCGATGATTCTGTAAGTCCTAACTTTGAATGCATTAAATGTTTTTGTTCTGTTTTATATAGGATGCTCCCAGCTCAGATGGTGGATTATTACAATCCTACAGGTCCTCCCCCTCCGCCTCCCCCCCCAATGATTCCTTCAGCACAAACTGCATTTGTCAGTCCCCTTCAGCTTCCTGTGCCACCTTCCCATTCCGGACTGGTGACTGGCTCTACATATGCAGCTACTCATCCTCCTCCTTCTGGTGGGCTTGTTGTCACTGCTCCTCCTCCTCCCGGCCCACCTCCTCCCCCTCCAGGCCCACCTGCTGCAGGTGCATCCCTCTCTTCCTCCCCCATGCACGCTCCTCCAGCGTCAGAGGCGAAGCAGGCACCGGTGAGTGATGCACGGAGCGATCTTCTGGCTGCCATCAGGATGGGTAAGTGCACACTGAGTTTTAGGTATTTCTGTTTTTTCAATGAGAGCACAGTGTTTTCCACTGAAATGAGTCTATGGCTTCTTTTCCCAGCTGGGCAGATTTCATTAGCCACAGGTACCACACACCTGTTCTGACATTTGTCAGCCATGATTTTGGATCATTTTCTAATGCCTAAAGATGCACAGCTTTGTCAAGCATGTTCTAGGGTTTGTGTGGACATAATCTAATGAAAACAGCACTTGTGTTCATTATGTAAAGTGCCAGTAGATGTATGTGGATTTTTGCTTCTGTTCAGAAGAGCTGAGTTACCCAACACCAGGCTTCAGCCCACTGATTTTTCAACCAGTGACTAATGGCTCTTCCTGACCTCGCTTACAATATGGAGCTGTAGGTCTAATGGTATTTCCAAGTACAGTTTCAAAAACTTTCATCTTCAGATCAAAATGACCTGTACAGCCTTGAATATTTAGCTTCAACATACCATTAACAGTTTTGGAAGTCCAGAAGTATTCCGTTTCTGAGAAGTAATTCCCATCTGCCTTTTTCTGTCTTTCCCCCTTGCTTGCGCAGGGAGGCTCTCTTAACTCAATGCTTGCTTGCTTTTTTCCCCTCCTTCTTCCTGAGTATATTGTTGGAATATAACTCACCAATAGCAGCGTCAAATATGAAATCTCTTGCCTGGAAAGCTTTGTCTGAGAGTAATTGTCTCTGCAGGAATCCAGCTGAAAAAGGTGCAGGAGCAGCGGGAGCAGGAGGCGAAGCGCGAGCCCGTTGGCAACGACGTGGCCACCATCCTGTCGAGGCGCATTGCCGTGGAGTACAGCGATTCCGACGACGACTCCGAGTTTGATGAGAACGACTGGTCAGATTGAACGTGGTCCCAGCCTACTGGCAACTACATTAAATACTTGGCTTCAGTGATTGCTTTCTTAGCAAGATGTAAAGCAGGACGTTGACATGTATTAAGGCTAGTGAGGGAAGTGCTAAAATTGAATTGGTATTATTCAGAATGCTGTAGCTTAGCAACTCTGGTAATAATGATGTGATTATGCTTATGCAGATCAGAAACTTGTCTTACTTTCAGTATTTACTGCATAATACTTAAGTGCCACTAAATGTAGCAACTCTTGTGCTGCGTGCAAAATATGCTGCAGTTGTTGCACTGTTACAGAACCAGCATTTTATTTTACTTTCCTGTTCTTGAAGGGATAAAATATATTTTTTTGACTTTACATCTTATTCTTTTAATTATGTAAGCAACTTAGATACTTGTGAATTGGTCTGGTTGTTAGTCTTTGAGGGCAGTTAACTGTATGGCTGAGTGAAGTGTTGAGTTCCATAAATGTGACTTTTAGCTTTTTTTATTAGGTACTAATTATGCCCACCTTAGTCTATTTTTAACTAAGTTAAAAGGGGCCTAAGTTTTTATGCATACAGAATTGATTTTATACTATCTTCCTTTTTATCTTAAAAATGTAGCAGATGATGAAATGTATACTCTGAAGAATGAATCTACATGATCCAAGAAGAACATTTGGTGAGCAGACAGGATATGTCTGTAACAGTACCAGTTCTAAGTTGCTGGCTGCTTGTTGGGAAGAGTGTTGGGGGGGGTCTCTGCTGTGTAGCAGATGCATGTCCATGTTACAAATGAAAATTAAAATACCTGTAGAGCTTTTCAGTCTTATCATAAGATCAACTGGGTGCAGGATAGACCTGATTGAAACCCTGTGACTATTGCAGTGCAGAAATGCTACTGTTATGACTAAAGATTGGAACAGTCTGGATCTAGCAATCAGATACATTTCACAAGTATTAAACTTGGTCTTTATGCCTGTAGGTATAAATGTGTGTAAATAAGTTCTGTTGTTGTTGATTTGTACATGTGTAGTCATGTAGCACATTTACTCAGAACTCTTACTTTGAATGTATTTCTTTCCCAGTACATCCCATGGTTAAAACACGGGCAGTTAAGGCAGTTTTGATGGCTGTTGAGCTACTATGCCATATATATACACAAACACTTTTTTGGTTCTTTCCTAGGAATAGTTGCTGCCATAAAGTCTGCTGTGACTGTCTCTGTTTTCCTTTTTTTTTTTTTTTAAATCAGCAGTGCAGTATTAAATTTTTTTTTTCCCCCTCTCTTCTGGACTGAGAGTCAGGCTGCTGCTTTGCCCAATGAGGCTTTTAAATTTTATTCATAGCAGGGGAAGAGTTCTTTCCTTACCAGATTCCAGTTTTAATCTTTGTGACAGAAGTCTCTGTAATTCCAGGTCTAACATTTGGTAAAGCTCCTTTGCTCTGTGAAGCCCCCCGTCTGTTCTTAAAAGACGTATGTAAAATAAGAAGAGATATGGAAGGTGATTATCTTACCTGTGTTTACACCATTAACAGTTTTAGTCCTGAGAATGTAACAGTCTAACACGATGTTTGCATGCAAACTGTTGGCTACTGCATTGCTGTTTAATCTGCATATGATGTTTCAATCCCTGGTGGCTGCCTGTGTTGGTAGAGGGGTAACGTGCTGCCTCAGTGCTGGTGTTAAAATTTATCACACAAAGTACGACTGATCTCTGCATCGTGGTGAGCAACCACAGCTCTTGGTAGCCCGGGGCAGCTGAAGGTACTCGCTGATCCCCGTCCCAGTTGGAGCTGGTTTTGTCTTTGCCTTAAAACGCAGAGCTGAAGTCTGCTTTATTTTGTGTCCTGGAGTCTGAGTCTGTGTGGCCACCAGAGAGGACAGAATTTAGGCTGTAGCCTGATGGTGGTTTTCATCACCGTATGAGAGATGGCTTGTCGTTACCGTCGTGCTGTGCTTGCGCAGTGGCCTGCAAAATGATTCTTCTGAGAGGTAGCTGAAGGTGCAACTGGGACCTCAGTGTTACATCACTATGTAGGTGGTGAGAGCAGTCTGGATGTTCTTTTGATACATGCTGAAATGAAATGTATCAGCAGACAATTCTTTCCAGTCTACTGATATTTGATATGACAGAAGATATATTTTATGAGCACAGAAGTTGGGTGCGTCTGAAATTTTGTAATTTGTGTTTATTTTAAATAATAAGCATTAAAAAAGCAATCAGTTGTGACCAGTGAAGATAGTGTAGATTTTTCAGTCATAGTAGCCAACCTGTTTTTCTGAACCTGCAATGTTGTCATTTTCTTTTTGGTACTTTATGGACGAAATGTGAATTGAATTTAGTGATGTAAACACTATTCTAGGCTGTTTTTATCCGTTTTACCATACTTCGGGTTGTGCATAAGTAACAAATATGAATAAAATCTCACTTTTGAGCCTGTGTTTCTTTCCTTAGATTAATAAGATTTTGCTGTTAATCTTTATCTTAACTTACCAATAGCAGAAATGAAAATGTAAGGCTTCCACGTGCTATCTATGTTCCCAAGGAACCGTGAGGTTCCTGGGAGGAAGGCTGGAGTCTACAAAACCAAATTCCCTTGAGGTAGTGCTGCTCCTCCTGACATCCCTACTTGGTTCTTTTGCAGCCTTGCTTCAAGCTCCCAAGTTCCTGGCTGGTCTAAGCAGGTATGAATTTCCCTACAGGTAGCTTTAGGGATTTTTTTTTTCAGTGAAATGCATTAAATGCCAGCTCTGCTTTCAGAAAGAACAAGACAGAAAATACAAGTTATATCAGCAAGTCTTCTTGCCCACTTTTTTAATAAGAAGTCATCTTTGTAGGTTAGTGGCACCAAGCACAATACTGTAACATACAAACCCATGTAGGCATACTAGAAAAATACTTTAAATTTAATCTTTTAATTGTAATCAGATTAAAGCCCAGGAGAGACTTTTCATCCTACTTGGAAGAACTTACATAAACCAATTGTGTAATATAGTAGCCTAATTGTAAATTAAACAGATTTGTTTATGCATCTTAGACTTGGTTGTTTCTTGGGGAAATAAGTTAATCTTTATTCTGTTCAACTGAAAACTCCAGTCCCTCTGGCACTCAGTTCTTTCTTCTCTCAAATTTCTCACTTTTTGATTTGAACTTAATTCACGTAATTTAGAGCACAGACATCATTTCTACATAGAAACTGAATATGCAAGCTTGAAATTTTTTTGGTTCAAAGGTTCTCTTAGTAAAGCATTTATAGCTGCTTGTTGGAGCTTGGTTGGAGTTAGGACTGAAGGTCACCCAGCAATGCTGCTTCTATAGCTTTTGTCCTTTGAATTTTAAAGAATTTTCATGGAACTAAACTGAACTGGATTTTTGGGTATTTGAGATTTCTGTTTACCAAGATGAATGGAAAAGAAAAACACCTTTATTATAAGTAGTCATGTGTTGAAGTCATGGTGTTGAGAACAAGCTCCAAATTGAGCTCATTTGCAGCATGTAGATGGAGTTGGGAGGAAGGGAAATGTCTCCTTGGGAAATTGGTTCTTGATCTGTTTTTGAGCTATGTTCTCTCTCTTGTGCTGGGCACTGTTTTAATAATGAAGAAGCATTCTCTTCCCCTTGAAACAACATACCTGAGGATACAGCAAAGATGTAATTTCTAAAAATGTTTAAAATCTCACTGTAAACTGAGCTGAGTATAAACCTGATAATAATGAAGACTTCATTAGCATCTTTTGGCTGGAAGCTGAAGTTGCACAAATTAAATTTTGAGCTGAGGAATTAGTTCCTAGCCAAGAAGTAAAATAAATATTAGAACAGCTTAGCCAGAGATGGTTTTTTTACAGTGAATTTTTTTTAAGGTGACATTACACATTTTTTCCTTCTGAAAACCAAATAAACAGAAATTCAGCCTGCTGTAGTCTGCTTTGGGGAAAGGTGCTTGCCCTGTGGGGGTGTGAATTTCCACTTCTGAGTCTGAAGCATTCTTGATAAGAGTGAGTCCATACACACATAAACGCACACATGCACCAAAGTCCAAGGATTTTTAGCATATTGAGGCAGATCTGCACTCGGTCTGTAAACATTGAGAGTGGTATTCAAGGAATGAAAATATGTTATGATCCCTGCTAGAATCCCTCAGGTGCTGGTGTCTGCCACAGAATAGTCATGAGAGACTTGAGCTTATCACTGAACACCGTTCCCAGTTCCCTTGGACTTTAAAGGAAGTGTGGGTACTCCAGAAGGACTGTGGGTTCCCGATTGACCGTCATCTTTCATTAAAAAGAAGAAGAGAAAGAACAAGAACACTGAGAAAAAGAAGTCCTTTAGGTACAAACCAGGCAGAAGGAATTTACTATCTTGCTTTCTCTACTAACACACAAAGAATGTCTTTTTATGTGCTGTCAAGTCTCTAGGTTTCTCTGGAGAAATGTGTTCTCATCTGTGGACGACACAGACGTGCACTCCCACGAGTGGAAAGCACTCTCAGGTTTGTGCTGGGCTGGGCTTTTCAGCTATATAAGAAAAGTTGCTCCTAAGATTCTTAGCTAAATATAGCAGTCTCTTGGAGATTAATTCTTACTGCTGCAGATAGAGAACTTCTTATCTGATTAGCCAGAGCAGGGTTGAGTTCTGTGCTTTTCTCTTGTTATGTGCAGAGTGATTTGGAGATTAGAGCTGGGGGCAACTGTTTTGAGATGTCTCAGCAGCTTGTCTTAAGCGTGTGAGTCACTCGGCATTTCAATCACTCTGCACTGTCCCACCACATGGAAACTGCTCCGTTCAGCAGTCAAAAGTTGCCAGTGAAGTGTAGGGTAGGGGAGGGAAGAGAGGCCTGGGAATCTGCCCGAGTTACCCTAATGCCAGCTAATACTGGGCAGCCTGTCCCCTCTGTCTGGGGCAGCAACTCTGAACAGGAGTCCTGCCCAACCTCACTGAATAGGGTGGCAGAACTCATCTCTCCTCTGTTCCTGGAAATCAGGTGCTCTCTTGGTATCTGCCAGTGCTGATGAATTTTTTAGTCAGTTTCCTGAGTCATCCTGCTGTTAATATTTGATCTCCCTAGTGAGTTTAACTTTCTAGTCCCTTACCAGTCACCTTCTCTACTTGCTGAATGGCCCATGCCCACTGCTTGTCACCCTTCACAAACTGGATGCCGTCACCAGCCATGGTGGCAGTGCCCTTGCTTTCCTGAACTCCACAGCCCAGCACGGGCTGTCACCTGCAGCCTGTCCCTCTGCCTCCTCCTCTCGTGAGTCTCATCCTCCTGGTTTTCAGTAGATGGTTTGCATGTTACCAGCCAAGGATATTCCCCTTCCCTGTTTCAGCAGGACCTAGGGTTTGGTTGGTTGGCCGTGGTGTCTTTCCCTTGGATGGATCCTTGTTCTGTGACCGTGCTGGTACCAGTGGGTGTTAAAAGGGGTGCTGCTTCAGGGCACAGGGCTTTTCCTCTCCACAGAGGAGGATGATGGTGGTAGGATTGTTTATCATAGGCTTAGCTTAGTGGTGAAGTGCAACTCTTCCTGAGTTAGCTGCTTATTCCAACCATGCGAGACCTCACCTTAGCCTCACTTGGGACACTCCTTCAGGTTTGTTTGTATTCGTTTTCTCTCGTCTGATTTTGGGGTGTTTTCAGCTATACCTGCATTGGTTTGTTTTTCTGTTCTGTTTGTGTTTCCTTCCAAATTTAGTATGCTTCCTAAAACTCTTCTTAGGGTGCCTTCACACAGCTGGCCAAACTGCTTATGGTTGCCATTATATTGTAGTCATCATTTCTGTCTTTCAGGAAGAAGGATTTTTGTTTGTTTCATTTTCTCAGAATGACAACCGAAGTAACACTTGCAAGGATGGCTGTTAAAGTTTCCCCATATATTTATTTCTACATGATTTATATTTATGGCACATTTTGCTGTAACAAAAGTTTAGAAGTTTTGCTTACAGCAGATGGTGAAGTTTTCGTACTGCTGTGAAGAACTTTTGTATAGGCTCATCAGAATATTTAATGTGACTGTCGAGGCTGTTCAGGTGTATAATGTGTGCAGTGCTGCGCTGCGATGTGATCTTGATTAGTTATAAATGTCTGCGATTCCTTGGGGCATTTGGGGTTTACCTTAAAATACCTGGATCCTGCTGGCTCACTGCTCCTCCCAGTACCAGTCACTGATTTGCTGTAAGTGATGCAAAGCACCACTGAGACATTTCACAAATGTTTTAAGGAAGATGAGCAAGATTGCTGCCTTGTACCCAACCGACTGCTATCAGACAAGTGTTTACCTGAAAGCAGTATCCCATTTTTGATCTTCTCCTGTACTCTGTTCAAAACTCCCAGTTAATAACATGACAACAACCCATGCTTTTTAAATTTTTTTAAGAGCCATCTTTATTCTATAAGTTGACACGGTCTGCCTAGAAAACTGAATTTAGGTCTACTACATGCTTTTAAGTAAGGGATGCTCCATCCCTCTCCAGTGGTGCCTCTCCTGTCCTATATTCTTTGCTATGTTTCTAGAATTTATGTGAATTATTTATATGGCTTGATAGATTTACTTTGTACTTTGCTGAAAGAGATAATAAATCCTTAGTTTAGGGATTTTCAGACCTAGTTAAAATACACCAAATGATGAGGCAGCTGCCAGCCAGCAGCTAGAATTATTTGAGATAGGAGATGTGGGAGTTGTCTATAACATTGCTGCTTATTTACTGTGTTAGCAGAGTAAAAGCATTTAAGCATGGATGCCTCACTTATGTGGGGAGAAAAACAGCACAGATCTGTGGCTTTCTTCTGTCTCTTATATGGGAGGTAGGAAAATAAAGATTTTTAGGACAGAGATGGGGAGGAAGAGAAAGGTCAAGGTTTTTTTTCTGTTCTAAACAATAGGAGAAAATGTTTTGGTGAAATTGATGATACTTCTCTTTGTATTTGTTTTATCTCCATACAGAAGCCTCCAAAAGGTGAGGCTACGTTTTAACCTTTTCCCTGAAGATCACCTTCCCTATTTTATTCTCTTCACCTTATCAGCTGCAGTGTGCAATGACCTTTCTCTTCGATTCAGCCATCTGCCTGCTTCAGCTTTTATTTCCTTCACTGATCAGATGAGACATGAGGGTACAAATGGCGCCGGCGCTGCTGCTGGCCTCAATACCGTAACAGACTTAAGCTGACATTTTAAATAGCAAATAGGTCTTTTTTTAAAATTCACGAATACAAGAATTGCTAAAGGAGTCTAGTGAACTGGTAATGTGTTCTGCTCAGCAAAACACAAAATTCTCAGGATGGTAGGATATATAAAAAGAATATGTGGGTAAAGCACACCTCTAAAGCGCTGCTCTGTTTTAAGGCTTCCAGATGTGAGCTTTGCACAATTGCTGCAATTACCAGCCTGCTGCAGCTATTGCTTCTCTCTGGGTTTGGGCAGCAACCATTTATTCTCACCCAACTGCTTGAATGCTAGCAGGGATTATCAATGCTGTAGAAAGGATGCAGAAAAATTTGTTGCCTCAGGAAGCATACATGGAATGAAATGGAGAGGTAGTAGGATGAAAAGGACAAAATTTCCCTCTGAGAACATCAGTGGTCTTGGCAGGACAGAACAAAGATATACAGGAAGCACCATTAATTTCTTAGCATGGAAGTTAAAGAAAATAAAGTAGAACTTTATGAGAGATCCTCAGCATGGGCACTGTCTCATCTCATCAGTCTTAATGCCTGAAACTGCAGCCTGGGCAGCCCTGATGTCAGCTGGCCAGTGAGATCATGTCCAAGTGACACAGAAGTGGGGCTCAAAGGGAGCCAGTCTAGAGCAGGGCACGGCAGGTGCTGGGCTTCACTTCTGCTTCATGCAGACTAAAAGCCTAGAGCTGCAGTGACAGCAGGTCCCATGCCTACCTGCATCTGGCAGGAATTGAATTCACGTGCTGTTCCATGATAGGAATTACAGCATGGAGAAATGGAGTGAGCAGATTTGCTTCCAAAGCGCTTCTGATCCACACTGAAGTACTGGTGTGGACTCCAGCGCCTGAGCAGCGCCTGTGCTCTGTGTGTGACTGCCAAACAGCCCCGCTCTCGTGGCTGTTCACCCTGCCTTGGCACACTCACTTACTCCTGGTCGCTGCTGTTGCCATCCTCCAACATCATCTGTTGCTCAGCCTGGGAGAGGCAAACACCCGTATCTTTGTGCTGAATGTCTGGCAAAGTGTTGGCAGTAGCTGAGGAAGCCTTGCTAATGAGCGGGTGTTGCTGAAAGCAGCGTGGTGCAGCACCTCTCCTACGCAGCCTGAGCAGCAGCCGAAACAGCCGCCTTCTCTGGAGCTCATCCTGGCACACGAGCCAAGCAGGATCAGCTAGATAGTAAAAATCTATTGGCTGGTAATTACACTTTAGTATCTGATTGAAATACAAAGCCAGGTAATGAAGACAGTGTGAAAATGTTTCAAAATGCTCATTCATCAGTTACGAATTCCCTGCCCAATGAGATGGTTTTTCACCCAAGAGAGGAGCCTGGCACTTGGCTCCTGCAACGCTGCAGTGGTGGCAGGGAAGCTGCAGGAGAGCACTTGCAGCTTTTGGATCGAGCCTGCTCAATAGCTGGGAAAACACTACATTTGAGCTTCCAGCAATTCTTTGTGTCACATTGATTGAGAAGGGACATGCCAGGAGCAGGCTTCCATTATGGACCTGCACTGGGCTTCTGTCCTCATCTTGTACTCAAAGGCTTAAAATCCTGTGACAGGAATATGAGGTGCTGCTGTAAGATTTCTGTCCCCTGCGGAGCCACCAGGTAAGAGGGACAATCTTTCTGTAGCAAGAGACTGACCTCCAGTGGACAAATGGGGCAGTCATAAGAGCTTGTTCTAATTAAAATGCAGCTGTGTGAGGACAGAGAGAGGAGATGAAAATGTTCGAGTAATAGAGAGATGTTCCTCACTCAATAATTGAGTGTTAGTGTGGTAAAAGTGGATGCACAGCACAATCTCAGTGCATGTGCAACTGTGCTGACTGCTGGAGGCTCAGCGTCTCGGGGTCCTTGACATATTTGGAACAAAGTGCTCTGAAATGTAAAACTGCCATGAAGCTAAAAGCACTGGAGCAACAAGGTCTGACAGCTGAGGAACTTACTGTACCTTGGCTGAGCTTCCGCCTGTAAAGGTCCTCACAAGCCCCCTGCCCTGTTCGTGAGGTGATGTGACTTTGCACAAATGAAGAGGAGGCCTCCAAGAAGTTAGGAGAGGGATATTAATTGCAGTAGCTTAATGTTGGATGTTTTAAACTTTTCATTCACAGAATCACAGGGGGCTTGAGGTGAGAAGGAATCTCTGGAGGTTATCTGATCCAGCCACCCTGCTCAAGCAGGATGACCTACAGCTGTTTGCCCAGGACCATGTCCAGCTGGCTTTTGAATATCTCCAAGGAGTGAGACTCCACAGCATCTCTGGGTAACCTGTGCCAGTGCCCAGTCAGGGTCCCAGTGAAAGAACGTCTCCTGATGTTCAGAGGGAACCTCCGTGTCATTTTGTGCTTGCTGCCTTCAGTTGTGTGCTTAAGCTCTACAGATGCTGCCCATCAATGCTTAATAACTGTGTTGCTGTAAATGCAATGCTTGAGTTAAAAATCTTGTGAGTTTCTCTTTTTACAGGGAAGATGATGTATAACTAGAAGTGCATGTGCTGTTCAGCTTCTGAGTGACATGGTAATAAAAATCACTAAAGAAAGAAGCTAGTTGCACAGCAAGTTTCATCATCAGACTTCCAATGGCTGGAGCTGAGCCTAATATGAAACTAGAAAACCTTGGTTGTTCTTCTCCAGCCTTGCTTGGGTGATGTGCTTTGAATTTCACCACACAGCAAGGTTTTTTAATGCCTATCAGCAGCCTCATGAGAAATAATCTGAGGGCCTTGTTGGGTTTGATAAGGCTGTTTTTCAAGGAGGTGAGAGTTTTGCGGCTGTCTTTTAGAAAAGGACTGAAGGGTCAGAGCGGGGTTTTGGCAGACTTAAGTTTTCCTACATTCTGTTGTGTGCAGCACAGGTTTGGATAGGGAGATGATTTGAAACCCATCTCCTTAGTCAGGAAGGGAAGTACATTCAGCAAGAAGAGCTAATGCTGTTTTCTTAGACTCCAGTGCTGCTTTGTGTGGTGGAAGCCAGTCCTAGTAGAAAGCCTTTGCTCTGCTCTTTCCATCACAGGGTGGTTCAGGCAGGAGGGGGCCTCAGGAGTTCTCCAGTCCAATGTCCTGCTCACAGCAGGGTCAAACCAAGCTGCTCCAGGGGAGTGCTTGATGTGGCCCCCAATGCCCGCAGTAACATTTGTTTTTTTCCACGCAGCATGTGACAAGGACATTCACGGTGGGGTTAAGCTTTCCCCTGCCAAATGATTGAGATGTGGGTCCCACTGCTGTCTTCATCGCTCTGAAGAGGAAAAGACAAATGCCTCCTGGACACTAAGGGAAGAGCACACAGGAAACACTTTGCTGCGGCACAGGGAGAGCTGTTGGCAGTGCTCACGTTCCCTGATCCCCAGGTGTGTGTTAGGAGAGAAGCTGGCTGGGGTGCTGTGTGGGAGACCTTACCATGTTGCTGCTGCTCTACTGTCTCTGTTCTGGAAGTTCTCCAAATATTTGAAGGATTTGAATAGCTGGTAGGTGGAAGACATTGCTGTCGTCCCCTGTCCTCCTCAGGTGAAAAGAAAGGGGGTAATTATTCCCCCAGAACAATGATGGTGAGTGATGCTTTTTTGCAGCACTGCTGTGTACACCACTCTTCCTCTCACGAGAAATACATCCCAAATTTTCCTTACGGTGTTTGATGATGTGTCTGTAGATGTGAGGGTTAATGGGCAGAGGCCTAACCAGATTTCATCAGGTGTGTTATTGCCTGGAACTTGCCTGTTGGTATGAGAATAGATCAACGCATGAATGACAACTAATCTATATTGTGAAATATATTATACAACCTTTAATTTACATAGAGATGAAGTCTGATTATAGAGAGTGGAAATCAATAATGGCTTTTATATCATCCTCTGGGTAGAATATTAAGTCTGAAACTCCATAATATCTAAACTGCATCAAGAGATTACAAGTCAATAGTACTAAGAGCATGAAAAGGATAATTTTATCCTCTCTTAATAAAGTTGATATATCTGCAGTTTCCAGATGGGGCTTTTGTTCTTTCAGAATGAGAAATGTGTTGCAGGCTTCGTCATTTTATTACTTTTTGAGGTTATGGCCAGAAGCTTGCGATGCAGCTGGTGTACAAACACAGAAGGAAAAGGTGGTCCCTGCAGTCTAATCTGAATTTGAGAGGTAGTTGGTGGGCAGCCACATTATCTGCATAGGAGCCTTGGCTTTTTCCTGATTCAAAACCCACCCATGAGCAGAGAGATTTGCTACGGACCAAACTGTACTCAATTTAATGCTGTACTGATACCAAGCAGGGAGTGGATCCAGATTCACAACCTTCTCTGCAAAGAACCCATTGCCAGTGCATTCCTACAGGGAATGGTGTGGTTCCCAGTCCAGCATCCATCTCTGCTGTGTCTTGGAAAGGCATTGCCGCCACTTGATTTTTTTTTGTTCTTTCCTTTGAGCTAACTGGAGTCATATAACAATCTGCTCCAGCCATTCTGAAGGCTCTATTTTTCTACAATTTGCTTTGATTCTGAATAGATGGGAAAAGTGACAGTGAAAAGAAAACATTTCAGTCAGAACAATGTCTCTTTCCAAAGGCATGTCACAACAGGAAATACAATTAAAATTGACTGAATGCCCATGGTTGGTACATAAAACCTTGTGCTGTGATTCACAGTAGCAGAGCACAGTGAACATGATGTGCTGGAATACTGACACTCCCCGGCTGTTTCTCTGTAGCTTCTCCAAGTTGTTCTATTTCTCTTTCACACCCTTCACCTCCCCCAAATGCTCTCTCTTCTTCTGTGTGATGGATACAGCCATTAATCCAAGATTAACTTTATTCACATTCTTCACATCACCTCTTTTCCTCTGGTTTTAATCAGCTTTGCACAACCAAGTTAGGTCTGTCTTAAATCTGCTGTGCTTAAAAAGGTGCAAGAAGAACCAGCAGGTGCAAGAGGACTGAAGTAGGGGGAGGAGGGTGACAAAATTGTGGGAGTGGGCGAAGAATAGGTGGCTTTTCAGATGGGCTGTTTTAATAGCTTGAAAAATTACCTTTTTAAGAGAACACATAATGACTTCCAAGTAATTTACTCAAAAGTATGACTTCTTTAGACTAAGGTTTTCTCAGAATTTCTCAGGGAATAGAAATTAAAGCATTGAGCCAGTTTGATTAATAACCTTCTGTAGTGCAGCTGCTTTTGTGTGTGAAGCAAAACTATGTAGAGACAGACAATTTTTTCTGTAAAACTGCTTCTCTACTGCAGCATTTAAAGCCTGTATCTACTATGCATTCCTTATTTCCCATGCTGTCATGAAAAATTAGTTTGATTTCTTTGGTTGTGCCCTATTTAGACAAAAAAAGGAAGAAAACTTTAGATACTGCAAATTTCATTAAACATACTGAAGCTTTCTAGGAAAGAGAACAGATTCTGAATTATTTCTCAAGGTAATTAACTTGGCTTACAGATAATTCTATTGAAATGCCTGGAGTTTGTGAATTGTGCAATTACCATATTTCCCCATCTCTGTAGATCTCTAGCCAAAACAAATTCCAGGGCTGGCATTTTGATTTGTGTTTGCTTTTCAGCTCTGCCAGATGACTGCTGTTTCTTTAAGTGCACCAGGCTAAAAAAGCCTCACGTGAACAGGTGGCAAGAAATAGAGCAGACAGGATTCTTTTCATCATTCTGTTCCTAGATTGCCTCCTCAGCAATGAATCTCTTTTAGGATTTGATGTAGCAACACACATATTTTTCCTGGCCCACCAGTATTTTTAATAATTCCAGGTCAGTTTAAGAGTGGACCTGAAGAAAAGCTTATGCACACCGAAGTTGCAAATTTCACTTGTAAGTACTGAAGGCGGGAAGTTTCAGCTGTGGAAGCACGGCTTAAGGATAGGCATGGACAAAAGCAAAGTCAAGAGCAACTGAAATGGTTCAATGTAACCTGTAATATTACAGCAGAGATCCAAAAAGCTCTTAGCACTCAGCATCCACTGAGAAGGCGACCGTTCCTGAAGGATCTGATCTATTTCATACATTATGGAAGTGTTTGTGATTAATCTTCATCTGGGCACCTGTGACAGTTGCTGTATTACTAACTTATGGTATGATAGGGCATGGTGTTGCAAAGATATCTGGTCTCTGGAAGCAGATGGTTTGTTATGATACTGCTGATGCAAATTATGCAGTGAAGCCAAAAAAGTGACTCGGCACTGGATCTGGTATGAGTTACAGCTCTTGGTAGCACTGGCACAGCCTGATGACATAGGGACCTGGAAACTGAACTGCTGCCTCACTGCGGCGCCATTCGAAGGGGAGGTGGGAATTCCAGAACTGTATTTGCTGTCAAGATATTCCAGGCACATGCTAAGGGGGTAGGTGGTACAACTGCTATGAATTTCTTACCTCTCTGTGTTGGAGAGGTGCTTAGGGCTTGATTTGATCTCAGTGTGCCACCTAGTTGTGATGCTCTCTGTGTCTGCACTGACCTTAGCCTAGGCCTACTGCATGTTCAGCATTTCTCATTTCTCATTAATTTTTAACCACTCCTGTAGAGTTTCCAGGTGTTCTTTCAGCTGTTGACTCTGGCTGTGCCACAGCTGCTGCTGCTGCTGAGCCACTCAGTGTGACCCTCTGTGCTGCTCACTTCAGACAGAGGAAGAACAAGACTCAAGAATGGCCTGTGATACGCAAATTACTCTGCCAGGTAGGAGAGCAAAACCAAAGCAAATGAGGGTGTCTTCTAATTAAATGTAATGACAAGAAGGCCAAAGAGCATCCCCTGCTAATTCCTGAACTACTTTGGCAGGAGGCAGAGAGAAAGCAGAAAGGGAGAAGAGGATATCTGCCAGAATGGGGCAGAGAAAAAAAACCAGGACAAAAAGGGAGGTGGCACTGCAGCTTGTCCTGCGCGTCCTCCTGGGCTTTGGTCAGGGCACCTCTGCCCCGCTGCTCACACCAGGGCTGCCTTGCACCAGCTGTGGGATCCTTCAGCTCCTGGTGCTTGGCTTCTCCTCGAGAGAGTGTTACACAAGCAGTCTCTCACTGGTAAGCAAATCTTTTGGATGAGACAGCACTAGCTGCTCTGCTTTTAATCTCCTCCTAATGCATGCAGGAATATGCATGCGCCTAAGATAATTTTAGAAATGTGGTTGCTGTAATTCCTTTTTATTGGTTATACAGAGCTGAGGGAAAGCCCTGGTGTCCTGGGAGTTGTACTCATAAAGACAAAACTTCTTCCTTCGTTTATTTCAGTTTCTTTGTCTTTCAAGTGAGAATGTGCTCTGGTGCACCTCAGATCAGCTTCTTGGCAGGGCTCGTGCATTGGCTTATGCAAGATTTTGTGCTGCAGCAGAGGTAGGTGGCAGGTACCCTGCACAGCTGGTGTGCAGCTCTGCTGGGCTGTGTAAACTCTACTTCATTTGTTGCTCAGAATCCACTTGGGAAAACACCAATGCCAAGCAGATTCCCCCAGGAACTCTCCTCAGCTGCTCCTTCTCCTGTCAGGGAGCAGAGTGGTGATGGACAGGCTTTACCTTATGGATGGGTGTAAATGTGTGTGTGATGCTATTACTTTCGGTACATCTGGAGCTTCATGTTTTCTCTGTTGTTAGTCTCCATTGTGGAATACACTCCACATAGAAGGGATTCTCCACACACCTTCATTTCCAGAAGTGTTCAGGGAGTGATGTGAGCACATGTCCCCCAAGTCTCACTTTCTACACCTTCCCAAGAACTTCCCTCCTACCCAAAACAAAGAGGTTTCGTGGCCTTCGGTGACCAGTAAAGTAATCCAGGTCAGAGAGCCCAGGTTTCAATGGCAGGGAGGGACATTTATTTACCCTGTTTTGTGTGGGTATATTTTTTTTCCCCCTACACAAGAAGTTAGGAAATAATGTTTTTATTTTAAGGTGAAACCTGGCACAATTTATAATGCGCATTCTCCTGAAGACAAGCCTCTCTCCATCCTCCCTCATCCCCAAGCTAAGTGGTGACTCTCACTGGCAGCTTCACACCCTCCAAGGCTGAGTTGCTGAGGGTTTGTAGAGCACCTTCTGCTCTGCTTCAGGGTGGGCTCCCACGCCACTCAGGAGTTAGCACTCAGGGTTTCCAGTGACCAACTGCCAATGAACTGGGGTCATTTCTCTCTGGCTGATGGAGATGGAAGCTGCCAGGTGAGCAGGTTATGGCTGGGCAGGATGGTGGGGGGCCCATTGTAATTGGTCCAGATGGCTGATAGGGAGACCTCTATTAGATATTTTTGAGTGTGAAGGTTTCTTAAACATGCATGCAATATAAGTCAGGAACAAGTTCTTGCTGCAGATTCAAGACTTTCAACTAAACTTTTCAACAGGCCAGAAGCCTAAAAGCAGTCTGAACATGATTCCTAGCAAGGGGTTTTTACAAGTGGCTGGGACAGTGACAAATGAGCTGTTACTTCACTTACTCAGGTGGTTTGGTCCATTGTAAAGACAGAGCAGGGAAGAGGAATTTCTATAAACTGTGGATGTGTAGTATTTTATTCTGTTATAGCAGCAAAATTGTATTATATCTGGACATAATGCCAGACATAATAATATGGAAAATAGTATTAAGGAATATGTATTAGTTTAGCAATGCACCAGCTGCCACAGAAAATGTTCATGTCATAACCATTAGTACTTGATTAGTAATGCTGGCAGAGGCAGGATATTTTTCCTCCCCTATTTTCCCCCCCATGACATCAGCATTGGTAGTCCTGATGACTGGAAGGCTCACTCCATCCAGAAATTGTGCAAGCTTTTCCTTGTACCTCAGTCCTTGGGAGGACAGGACATCTTTAAGTTACTTTTGTGCTCTTGGTTCTTTTCCAGTCTGTGAATAAAAGGGACAAACATCAAAGGAAAAATGGATCAGTCACCACCAACTACACTGATCCCCTCAAATTATTTCAAGCAGAGAAATAAATAATGGTGAATTCACATGTGTGATTGATAGTTCTATTTTTTTATTTGTGTTAAACACAGGTTATCTATGATTCTAAGGTGAGGAGCAGGGTATGTTGTGCCTGGTACCCTGCAGACACAAGGTTCTGCTTAAACTCTTTCAGATGACATGGCCCTGCAGACTTGACATCTGCCTACAACTTGGGCTGGAGCTGAGTGACTGTGAGTTGTTTGGTTTCACAAAGAACATACTTTTAATGGTATTGGAAATTTTTCCCAGTCCAAATCCAAATGCTAATGCTGCCTCGTGCTGTAACTCTGATCTTTCTGCTGTTCTGGTTTATCTGTTGAGTAGACTGACACACAAGTGTTAACTTGTTCTTTTAAATATTGTTTCTGCCTCTGATCTGACATAAACCCTCTGTGGGTCAATGAAGACCTTGGTGTAATTTTAATTAATTTTATTTCCAATGCTCATGGCCCAAGGCAGATCTTGTTATAATGTTTGAAATTTTAAAGTGTGTTACCTTCTGTGAGCACCCAGTGTTATGAATAATGTGGAAAATACTTAAAATTATCAAAGACATAGTGTAAAAAGGGAAAAAAATGGCTAGGGGCCCATTCTTTCTCTGCCCTTCCCTTTTGGTAGGCACCAAAGTTGTTTGTTACTGTTCAGGGCAGTAGATACCAAGAGGCAGAGAAGGAAGATCCAATATGTAACCTGTGGAGGCTGTGTCAATGCCTCTGCTGTGACCACGGTCATTGATTCCTATTGTTTAACACCCGGAACGTCCACTAGATCTTTGAGCCAGACCACCGGTATTTTATAGCCTCTTTTAATTTGGCAGTCGTTTATTCTTCTACTAAATCCAGTAGTTTCTGCTTGGCTCAAGCCATCCCAGCAGCTGATCTACATGTCAGGAGATGGGGATCCCCCATTTCCTAGGGAGTGTCTTCCAAGGCTTGATCTCTATCTTCCTCCTTGTTATGAACTAAAAACAAGGCAAAGAATACTAGGTACAAATCGAATGAGGGGAAATTTAGGTTAGATATTAGGGAGAAATTTTCCACTGTGAGGGTGGTGAGGCACTGGAAGAGGTTGCCCAGGGAAGTTGTGGATGCCCCAACCCTGGTAGGGTTCAAGGCCAGGTTGGATAAGGCCTTGAGCAACCTGGTCTGGTGGGAGGTGTCCCCACCCATGGCAGGCGCATTGAGACTGGATGATCTTTCATTCCAGCCCCTTAATATTCCATGATTCTATGATAATGCTCTGTCAAGGTCTAAGCCTTCCAGATCATGGTACGGACACCCACAGGTGTGTCTAATTCTCCATGAGAACCACAGGATAGTTCAGGTTGGCAGCAACCTCAGCAGGTCTCTGGTCCAACCTCTGTCTCAAAGCAGGGTCAGACCAGGTTGCTCAGGGTTTTGAAAACCTCCAAGAGAGATTGTACAACCTCTCTGGCCAACCTGTGCCATTGCCTGGCTGTCCTGATGGGGAAATAGTTTCTCCTTACATCCAGTCTCCTCCTCACTGTTTCCCTTAGGCCTGTGGTTTCCCAGCATGCACCATGAAGATCTTGGATCTGTTGTCTTGATAACACCCCCACAAGCTTTGCTGGGTTCTTGTGAAGCCAGATCTTCTCCAGGCTGAACCAGCCAAACTCCCCCAGTGTCTCCTCACGGGCTGTTGTGCAACCTCTGACTTACCTGTAGGGGTGTGTGTTTATAAAACAAACCCCTCAACATCCAAATGCAGCCCAAAATGATGTCAATTTGTTGAGCAGTCTGACCTCTGTTATCTTGATGACAACTTAGGTATTACAAAGCCTTTGTAGGTTAAAGGACAGATGTCTGTATGTTTTATATAAATGTCAGAGCTTGCAATCAGTTCCTCTCTAGCCATTTCATCTGCTAAATTTGATTTTATATCAAAACTCAAAACGCAGGCATCAGGGTTGAAATCCTTTCCTCCAGGCTGGTCCAAGTTGAGTCCCGCTCTGCTGGCTTCCAAGCTTTTTTTGTCTCACAGTGATCTGAAATACCATCTCCATACCTCACCAGCTGCCTAGACCTCTCTTTCTCCTGATGGCGAACCACAGGGAAAGCAGAGCTATCAAAAAGTTTCCGTATTGCTTCCTGAATTCTTTAACAATGTTCACTGTAGATAGGATGAGCTCTCATGTAACACAGGCACCAGCTCATTACCTCACTTATTTCTGGAACATCGTATCCCAGCCGCGATGCTGTGTACTCAAAAGCAACAAACTGCTCTTCCACTCACACATTTGCTCTGGTTTTACCATCAGTAACCAAGCCGTAATCTCTCCTGGGCAGGATTTTGTTTCGAGTTCTGGTTCCCACAGTCAGATGCTACAACACAATTACAATGCTTGACAACTGCTGCCAGGTGGTTTTTAGATGGAGTTTTAGGATTGCTTTTGACTCGGAAAGCTGCAAATGGCCTGTGACCTTTCTGCAGGAAATTGTACCTCTGCTGCAGTTGAACCAATGGATGCTGGTTGCAAAATACGTCTTGGGCTCCAGCTTCACCAGGAAAGAAAAGCATCTGGTAAAACCCTCTTGGAAGCAAGGCTTTTAGTAACTTTTAATGGGTCAAATAAACCTTAGGCCTCACAGGTTTTAACCTGATGCACTGCCCAGAAATTCCCAGTTGCTCTCTCTCCTGCTGTGTTTTCCGTGGCTCAGACTGGAGACATATCTGCAGCATGCAAGGGGAGGTGGTGCACAGTGCCCAAAGCTTCACAGAATCTGTGAAGTATCCCTATCTTTCCCTTACCCTGTTACTGGAAGCCTTTCAAATCGGCATCTCTTTTTTACACTGCTATTTGCTCCTGCATCAGCAGAAGGCTGATGCCAGCCTGTTTTACACTCTAAGCCTGACAACAAGGCAATATCATGTTAAATTTTACAACTGCAATGTGGTGGTGCACTCTTCCAGATCATATAAGCTACTGGCAGGGGGAAATACAGGTGATGTGATGTGATGCAGCCTAGTTCAGGAGTGGAAATTGTTCAGAACTTTTAAGTAAGTGTTAAATTCACTGTAATAATTTCTTTTAGACATTAATCCCACAAATGCACAATGACAGAGAGCACTAGTCTTATCTGCCGCATTCTCACAGCAAACACTTAGGGAAGCAAGAAGGAAGAGCAGCAGATATTTGTGTTTGCCACATGCTTGATATGACCTCTTTGTGATCACGTTGCCATCTGTTGTGGAGCACTTTACATGTGTTTGTCAAGGCTTCCGTATCTTTCAAAACAAAATTGCTACTTTATCATAAATGGTCTGAATTATTCTATACATGGGCCCACCTTGCCACGTATACTGACATCTTTACAGGTACTTAGCTGCTGCTCAGGATTTTTGCTGCTGCTTTCCATCGTGGGGGCTGGAGCCCTGCTGGCTTTTGTCTCAGAACAGCTTTCCAACAGGAAGCACTCTCCACAGTGATATAATATCACGCAAGCTATTCACAGGGGGAACTTCACCTACGGCTGCAACGCAGCTGCGACTGATGTTAAAAATGGAATCCACAGATATTTTGACACAAGGGGAAGACCTGTGCTTGGGGAAGTCCTTTAATCATATGATTAAGCTGTCATCTAAATGGTGTAAAAAATAACTTCTAAGCAGAGGAAAAAGGAACAGTTTTTTTGCAGATGACTGCTGAAGGTGAGGTGATTGAAAGGGACACAGAGCAGCATTTTGTTCTGTTTTTAACTTGTCTTTAATGAAACACTGTATCATTTTGTGAAGCACCGGAAATTATGGAGATTCTGTTGTTTAGATCTCTGGAGACAGACGTGTGTGATCAACGACTGCTCATTAAAAAAGCCTCTAATAGAATCACACAGAAGCAGAAAAACACTGAAGAGAATAAGGGAAACTACCGAGCTCCGAAGAATGCTTTATCTCATCTCTGAAGAAGAATGCAACGTTCCTTGGTAAGGCAAATTAAGGGTAAATGTGAAGGAAAGACGTTGAATTGATAGGAGCTGGAAGCCAACAAGCTGTTGTGGGTCTGCCGTGTACACACTCCTACAGCACAGCCCTGCTGCATGTCCACAGGGCAGGGCTGGCTTACGACACACACCCAGCTAGCCAGGTGAATCTTAGAGGGAAGATGCACCATGGATGGCTGAGCAGCAAACACATCCTGGACAGGCAAATGTCTGTTCCCACATCTGCTCGCAACCTGGCATCACAGGGGAAGGAAAATCAGCCTCCCTGGCCAGTGCCTGTTGCTGTCTGTCCCTCACACCGACTCTCCCCAGGCCCCAGGGATGTGGTGACCACAGCAGCAGCAAACAGCGCCCCAAGGAACAGTCTCTTGGCCTCCCCTTCTGCCAGCAGAAACATCCAATTTTAGCAAAGGCAGGTCGCTGCTGCCATCCAAGCAGGGCTGCCGCTGCTCCTGGGGAAGAGGGCGGCTTCTGAGTGCAATCCCACAGCTGACACACAGCTGCTGAACTGGAGCCAGCCTGAACGACCCTGTGGTGGCAGACCTAACACCAGACACATCTATTGGCAAGGCTGACTGTGTTTTTGTAAAGGCTGTGCACAAGCTGTGGCTGGATGGAAGGCAAACAAACACTTTCCACAAAAAGTGTGATGAATGAAATGGACTGAACATTAAGAAACCACACCATTTTTCTGTGACATCTTCCTAGGAGAGGGTAAAAACCCAAACCAAAACCAACCTCAGCACAGAAAGCTCCAGGGACACTAATACAGGCTGTTTAATTAAACAACAAAAACCAGATCTGTTTTATTAGTTCCCACAAAAAGCTGTGAAGGGATTGGGAATCCAGCATTGACAATAAATCCTGGAGCCCATTTGAGCAAGAAACAAGGCTGCAGAAGGATCCAGAGCACCAAGGGAGAGATGAGCTGCTGCTGTGCGGCCCTGGCTCAGTGTAACACTCTTTCCCTTACCCCAGGCATTGAACTCAACCATATCTGCAGGGTAATGGAGCCAAGGGAGTGTCTGCAGGCTGTGTAGAGACCAGCCCCTCCACTCCAACAGTCCCCTGCCTTTAGGCCAGGGCCAGGGGAATGGGAGCTTGCCCTTGCTTCCCTCTGAAAGCAGTGGGGCTATCTGATCTGCTTAGATGTCAGGGAGTGGTTTTTTGTTGGGCTAAACTGGCAAATAGCAAGTGCTTCCTTCTCCAGCCTGATGCTCTTGCGGATGCATGGTTTGCCATGTTGACAGCAATTTCCACCTACATCCTCGCACCGCATCACCAGTGGCACCACTGAGGAAAAAGCAGAAGGGGAGCTGGAGGCTGTGGCGACAGGTGCCATGTGAGAGATAAGGGGGGGACAAGAACCAGCCCCCGCTCTGTCACCCCTCACGCAAAAGTGAAAGACTAGGAATAGCCAGGGGAGTGAAGGAAATCCTGAAGTTAGTTCGAGATTTTGGAATCTTCTGCCCCCACTTAGACCTGTCTGATGCCTGAAGCTGGAGTTGTGAGGGCTCTTTTCTACTTTAGTTTGCCATATCCTCTGTATTCCCCTTGTAAGCAGAATGATTTGGAATGTGTTGATCCTCTTTCTGGAAACGGTGTGTTTTTGAGCTTGACAGCTCAAAATGATGATGATGGCAAACTCAATGTATCTTAGAAAATGTGTTTATATAGGCTTTCTGTCAAGCACCGTTTAAATGCCATACATCATGATAAAAATGAAGGTGAAAGCAACTCTGCTAGGCCACTGCTGGGAAGACAGTGTCCTGGTTACATTAAAATATCTTTTGCTGTCAGATAAAGAATGCCTGCATTGAAAGGCCACCAGCTTTACATCAGTTAATGCAAAATACGGGGATGAAAGGCTTTGGCAGATATGAAAGAAAATCCCAATAAAATTTGCAAGCAGAATATGCTCAAGTAAGAGCCAATCTGCATGTACTAACCAAGTGTTGGTTGTAACATGCTGTACAGCAGTGGGGTTGCTCAGCTCACATCCACATTAGAGGAATGCAAAGTAGTAACAACCCTATGGAGCAGTTTTGTTATGAGGATGACATTTCAATTAGAAAAAAACTAAAAAGAAAAATTAGATTTGAGCTGCTAATTTTAAAAGCAATTTTAAAGAAAAAAAATACTTGGATGTGCATGATTATAGATAATTTCAAAATAACTTTAAAGTGGAGGATTTTTTAAATATCTGCAAATGGAGTTGTCTTTGTCATACATGCCAGATTGATGATCTCTCCTATAACATTTTCAGCAATGAATGCAAAATCTCCATTAACTGCACAGGCCTCACACTTTGCATAGACATCAAAGATTCATGGTATAGGGCAGTGGTGAGGTAGCAGACACTCTATGACATCCTGCTATAACTAAGAGGATTCATAAGAATTTAGTAAGAAGGTAAGATAAGCTGCACTGAGTCCAAATGTCTGTCCAATTCAGCAGCTCATCTCTGACGTGACTTACAGATGCTTAAATGAACCTAAGAACAGGCATACACACCTGGAACGATGCAGTCAAGCATCCTTGAACTAAAGAACACTGAAACGACACTTTTTAATTTCCACTTGTGGGCCTCATATAAAGAAACTTTGTTTTGCTTACTGTAGCATGGAAATTATTTCATGTCCTGACATCTTTCAACCAATTTATCCTTTTAAGTACAGTGACCATTTATTATTGGCCACATAAGTTTTCTGTTGCATCCCCACTATCAATAATTCTGTTACCCTCTGCTTAGTTCCAGACTCAGCTGGCATACCTGACATCCAACCATAGTGCATAAAGCACTCTACCATTGGCAGGAGGCACAAAGTAGTTTTCAGTGGTTGGTCTAAGCATTGCCAATGCCTAAGGTTCCCAGTTAACTGTTTCCTGAGCTTCTGATACTGCTGGATTGCTTCATAAGCAGGATGTTACCTGCTCTAAACGAAAATGCAGCCAGGATATCCACCAGTTCTGTAATGTCATTAATACTTCCACCATTTTAACAGGAATTCCTTTACAATTCTGGCTGATTACCATTAAGTTTTGGCAGGTTTTACTATTCTACTTATTGTTTTGGTCAGCCATTTTGCCCTCTTAATGATAATTCCGTCTGTTTAGCTGATGCCGACACTGGGGTATGTGGAAGGGGCACCAATACAGAAATGCCAAGGTGCTTGCACCATCCAACCCTGCTGTTCCTGGCTCATTCCTGGTCCTCCTGACTGCAGTAGCAAGTTAAACATGCACTGTATGGTCAGAAGAGGTTCAGTTCATTGTCCTACTTTAGGCTCCAGCAATCAAGCCCTAACTGATCCCCAAACAGCCAGGGCCAGATGATTTCAATATTGGCTTCTCCATCAGGTGAAACATTTATTTCCCCTCCCTCTCCATTGCCAGTTTTCCAATTAATTCTTACTTCTTTTCCAGTTTAGTAAAGTGGATGGCTGAAAGTTCCTAAGGGTCTATATTGTGTAGTTGTAGTTAATGTTTATTGTAAGCAAAAAACATTTATCAAATACATCCTGGTCACCGCTGTGCTGCAGTCCTTTTGCCCACAGTTTAACTGCTGAGAAACCAACTGGGTCTCTACTCCTGCACCACGATACCAATTTCTTCTTCAGACAGAACAGGCGGTGCCTAATGTCTGATGTGAGAGGTGGAGAGGACAGCTGTGTCTGGTAGAAGTAAACATCCCTAAGATCTCCTTCAGGATCCATCTGACATGCAGGACTGCAGTCCTGCACAGCATAAAGGAAGTAGCCTCACTCTTAGTCATTTACCTGGACATGTCAGTCACTGGCCCATTTCTTTTAGAAGCCGCACTTCAATGGCTACGGTACATGATAGTCAGTCCTGCGGTTAGAGATGTAACTCATTCCATCAATTTGTATGCCTGGAAAATAAGCTGCGTGTTCAAGAAAACCATTCAGACAAATTAAGATAGACATTTTACAAAAAAATTTAATTTGGAAAATGAGACAGTCGACCATTTTCTTTTAGCCTGTCTGAAACAGTCAAATTGGAAATACAGAACTGTGATCATGCATCTGATTTTTCAGTTACTTAATTCAAGGATTAGGACCAAACTTCTAAAAGAAATCTAGGTTAACATAGTTTCATACTTTCATAGTAACTTTTACCTCTCCCAGTTAATGTTTGCTAACTCAAATAATCCATTTAGCAAGACCAAATGCAGAACCTCATATAATCCATACTGCATTTTGTTCCCCAAAACTGAGTGTATACAATGATAATAAAAGGCAGCGTGTCAGAAGAGAGGGCAGTATAGATAAATTAACTTGAATAAGAAAGGTAGGCATGGAAGGTCACTCTGCCTTTCACATTGAAGAATTCCTGTTACCTCTTCTTCCAAAGTTTTTGTCTGTAGTGCTTGGTATTTCCTTCTGTGGTGTTAGTAGATGCAGGGGATCCACAGAAGTTCAACTTAAGTTTGTACATCTGAATTTAATCCCCCAGGTTTAGTCAGTGTCATCTGTCATCTCTTTGCACTGGAACATACTTAAATCTTATTTTGTAGAAAGGATATAGCTTTGTTATTTGAAACAGAATAGGGAATTCAATGAAATGAAACAACCAACCACTCTTTTTTTAAAAAGGAAAATTTATTTATGGCTACATACACCACATATAAAATTAACATTTAACTGAAACATGTAATTGTTTCAATCATTTATGACTAAACACAATGTTGACTACAAAACTGTACAGTTTATATTTAGTAACCAATTCTTACAGCATAGTGCAATTGTAACATTTTACAAAGAAAATAATTTGTGCCTTTTTTTAAATAAAGTGCATTAAATTACTATCTTGTATACAACAAGAAGCTCTGTAGTTGCAATTCAAAGCTTTAAGCTTAAGGGAAACTGAGGCAAAGATGTTTCACTTCCTTTTAAAATCACTTCATACACTGGCAAGCTATGGTTCAAACTTCAAACACAGTTAAATAAACAAAAACCAAACCAAAAACCTAAATTAGTATAAGAAATAACCACAGGCCTTTATGTATGAAACCAGTAACTGGTTCTCATGAAAAGCACAACATGCAGGCTTTCAATCCACCTGGCTCCTAGCGAGACGTGTAGCATGAGAACTATCCTCCATGCAGATGCTTTTGCTAAAGCTTTCAGAATTCAGCATGGAACTACACTGCAGTCAGTAGTATCAGGGGTCTACCTGAAATGTACAATGTTTCCTAGGAAAAGTTCTCTCTGAGGATTTGATGAGATGAACGTGTTAAACTACAGTTTATGTTTAACTGCATTTGGCAACAAAAATTGGGGGTCTAGTTAGTAAGTCTAGAAAATGACAAGTGGTTCTACTAGCCCAGGGTATTCCAAATTTCACGGCCTGAAGTTAAAGACAGAGTTTACAGTGTTATTTCAGAGGCACACTTATAGCACTTATCCTATGAAATTCCATTTGTAAACACATTTACAATCAACTTTTGTAGATTTTGGCTGTGAGAGTAAAGCTCAGACCAAACAAAGGAGGACTTTAGCCCCAAAGAGGAAAAAGCTATAGATATCAAAATGGATAGAGGTGTAATTTGTCTCTCTCTAAAAACAATGACAAAACCAAGAATGCCCATTTCCTTTGGTTGGCTCTGGCTGAGGCCCAACAGGAAAGTCCATATTCTTCTCCTCCTCCATACATATATGAGACTGCTAACAGCTTCAACAAAAAATATATTTGAGCACGTGCAAGTAACCCTAGAGACTGCCTATTTTGCTGTATGTGTAACACAGGCAATTTACCTGCCTCTTCAGCTGCAATCCTCATTCCACACTTTTGGCACAAATCACACACACTGTTCCTGCACTCTGGAAAAGTACATTTTCTTCCTAGAGGGACCAGCCTGAGTTCAGAAGCAGATTGCTGTGCCTTCAGCTGCTCGGCTCTGGGATAGCTGCTGTGTAAAAAGCTGCGTGCTGGAGCGTGCTAACTCCCAGCAACCACTTACCCTCCTCCTCCTAGACTAATGAAAGTCTCTCTGCTTACACTGAGAGGGCGATACAAAAGAAAAGAGCTCCAATTTGCCTGGAATGTGAGTGAAGAAGGCTCCCTATTTTCTATCGCATCTTCAGAAAGCTCTGTGCTGAGAGCAGAGCTCCCTTCCAAACCCATCATGACCTACGACCATCACTGCAGAAAAGCCTCACCTCTCTGTTCTTTTCTTGTGAGCCCTCTGGGGCAGTGGCACCATGAGGTGGACTGAGTGTTGCTCATATATTGAGGGACTACATTGTCAGAGGGCAACCAAAGTGTGGCAACACAAAAACCCATGGATGTGGCACAACTGCTCACACTCTATGTGGACACAACCTTTTGTCCTCTTCTGGATGTGAGTATTTCAATTTTCGAAGGGCCAGGTCATGCTGCTTTCATTTGCATACTGTAAAATATCTCTTCCCTGAAAGCAGGGGAAGCCAAATTCCTGATTATTTTGATGGGTTTAATCTTAGTGAACACTGAAGTAAGAGGAAAATTCTATGGGGACCATAAGTAATCAGTGCATTAGAGCTCTATACCTTGGCCCTAAATCTTAGAGGTCCTAGACCTTTTTCCCAGAAAACCCCTGAAGTATGTATGTATTTTGCATGCCCTTTAAAAATGAATGCACAAATTTTTTTAGAAACTCTAATATTCCCCAGTTCAGCATCAGGCAGTGAGAAACGTACACCTGTGTCCCATGACTGTGTGGAATCATGATCTGTGCAGTCCTGTTACCAAAGCACCTATGAAAGACAGAAAAGCAGCAAGAGACAAAAGGGAACAGTGTGTGGAGAAAGATGTAACTGCTCTATAGGCCCATGCTTGTGACAAATATCCTTCCTGAATTCTATACCGCCTGTGGTCATAGAACACATTCCTGTAATCTCAAAGCTGGCAGTGGGATTTGTCCAAATTAAAGCCATGAGAATTTGCTTCCCTTCCCAAACCTCTAGCCTGTCTTTGTTTGTTGAAATATCAATTACTGCTGAATCTTTTAGTGTTTGCAAGACTCATACCAGCTGGGCAATATTTTTCTCTGATCATAAGAAACTGCCTCAGCAAAGAGGTTACACTTTAACCACATCCACAATGAAGGTATAGAGCATGATATATGGCGTGTCATACATATAAAAAGTAAATTAAATAATTGTAATAATTATGTATGTATAAATATACTATATTTAAGTATGTAATTATGCTATTTAAAAGTGAAAGCTCATCATACTTAATCAAGTTAATGGCATACTAAAATACTCTAAGAAACTGTTTCTCTACTCAGCACGTAATAAAACTAGTATGTTAAACCTGGACATAGGTATTTCCTTTTAAGAATGAGTTTATACTTGATAGAAAAAATAAAAACTCTACTTTGTTGGCATCTATTTCTTAAAAGTGGAAGGCCCCTCCATATTCTAAGGTAAATCATTGCAGGATGCAGTCTTCAGCACGTGCAGTTAGTATTGGCTTGCTTTTTCCTTGAGAAACCAGAACTAGGCTTGTGCTTGGACATCATCATATGGTTGGGATCAAATGGTTAGAGGAAAAAGAATACTACCAGTATAAAGAAAACAGTAGCAGTACACTTGCTTTCCCTCCCCACAGGTGAATCAGACATTTCCTGTGTAAGGCAAACACTCACTTCTGTTGTTCAATGAAAAAGGGCTGCTGATATATTTGAAAGGGTTATAACAAACTGTTAAAAACTTTCTATATCAGCTTTTTCCTAGGAATGCACCACTGTACTTATGAGGTTGGAAAAAACCTTTATGAACATTGAATCCAACTGCAAACCAATGCCTGCCTTGAAACAAAAAGGACTGTACCAGACATCCTACTGCTGGGGGCTGGGGTGGCAGAGACGTGAAGGAGAAAAAAAAAATAACCCAACCTGTAATCCTATGGCCACCACTTAAAATAGTAATACTCTACACTTGTAATTCAAGGAAGCCCCTAAACGTGCAATGAATGTCCATAAGTACTCCACACTTTTTAGAAAGCTCTGTGCTACTTAGAGATATCAGATAACTAAATCAGTTCATTAGCTCTGGGACATAACACACTTCCCCCTACCTGGGAGGGGGAAACACGTAATACTATCTTGTCCAATTGAATATCTGGCATGTCAGCAAGTGTGTAAAAGTTGCCTTGGCATATGTAAAGTGCAAAACAAAGGTTTGGGGAGGTGAGGACAATGTCCTTAAAAGCTAATTCCAGGAGTTTGTGACAGCAACTGCAACTGACCATCATTTAAAAATGAGTTTTACTCTCTCAACCTATTTGCAAAGAATCTCCACTGGAAAAATCTCCCCCTATCCTTTCCATGGGGCACTGAACTAGTTGGCATCACAGCAGTGACACACTGATTAATTGCAATATGGTTTCATCTAACCTACATTCAGGTTTGGTTTTTTCCCTTCTCTTCTATAAGAAGTTAACAGTGAAATCTTGAGGGGCTTACAAGATCACAACAATTTAGTGAATAAACTGCAGCATGGACTTTTTTAGTGCAAAGGCATATTGTTTTCAAAGAAACATTCACTACAAAGGTACAGGCTTAGCTGCTCCGCTCCCCAAAAGAAACAGAAATACATAATGACTTACTGTAAAATAATCTTCTGGTGGTCCCACTTTGAATTTTCAGTATTTTTCCACAAAAACCCTCTTCTGATTTCAAGTGGGGCCATGCAAGATTGTGCTAACAAGAAAAGTAATAATCGGAATAAAATATGGACAACATTCTCAAGGACCTCACTTCTGATTGTATCTCCTCCTCTCTGCTCTCTGAACACCACTCAAGAGGGGCAGCCGTACTGCCAGCCTCAAGGACACAGGACTGCTGCACCACACCCCAGAAGAGGCGCAGCCCCAGGGGCCCTCCCAGGTGCTCCGTGTACCTCGGGTAAGGTTCCAAATGGACAGTTCAAAATAACCTTCCCACAGTAGATGCAGTTATTCAGGCATCCTTCCCGGCCAAGCTCAAGCACCGAGTGATTGAATCTGGCTGATTCACCAAGCCATAAAGGCTTCCATCTCTCATCTTTCATCATCCACTAAATATGAAAGTAGATATCCTTGCAGTTCATCCAGATTTCTGATCCATTAAAAGGAACTGCATACTCTTGATCTGAAGAAGAGAGAAGCACCCAGTTTTAAGGGGTAATTTCCTCTTGTACCGAAAATCTATTTCCAGACAGGAGACTTTTCAAGTTTATTGGGAGTACCATCATTCTTTTACTGACAGATGAGGGAGATACACATGCCTAATTTATCTTTCCTGACCTATTGCTTATTCATGAGACATAAATTATACCACTCCCTTTTAGTTCCCTATAAGCAGAGATTGAGAGATCTTACTTTTTTTCCATTGAACATCTCTGGACTACCGCTAAGCCAATCTAGAACTGTTCAGTATCTCAGATAAAATTACAGGATAGCTGGTGGGTTTTTAAATAGCAATTACTCTGTCCAATTCTTATTTTTATTTACTTATTGTACATAGAAAAACCAGAACAAATATATAGCTTCTCTTCATAAAAGTCACAGTCAACATTTTGAAAACATTGTTCTGAATGTTACAGAACCACCTTTTTTTTAAAGTAGTAAGTGTGTAGTTATGCTTCAGGGGCTTGATTTGTAGCAATGCTATTTTATCCCAACTTCCAGTCACACAGCAGGTTGCTTATCACCTTGGGGAAATGAAGTCACATGTATTTTATTTTTAAAAGCTAAAAAATCCCTAAGAAAATGAGGCAAGAGAATAATAGCTCTTTGGGGACAGCATGAGCCCTGGTCTAAGCCAAAGTTCACTGCTGTCCATGGAGGAGTTTTAGTGACTCCAAGATGCCTCAAGGCTGTTCCCTGAACGCCAAAGGATGGATGCAACTGCCTGTGTCACTGAGTGTCCACGGCAGGAAGATACAGCAGCAATATCAGGCCTTTCAGCTTGGCTCCAAAGAGCCTGGGTATTGGTAGGGGTTTTCTTCACTGGTATCATAATCAAGCTGTCTTCAGAATGGGCTAGCACCATTTATCATAGCCATCTTGATGAGCATGACAAATTTGGGTATTCCTGGGATTAAGTTACAACTGGAAATCCTGAACACTATTAATTTATCCACAGAATGCTGTACAACTAAATGCGAAACAATGAAAAGAATAAAACTCCCCATTGCAGTATATAATTCTTTCAGCAAATAGCACACATTCAGGATCCAAGAATTAAGGTAAAATGTTATTGCTGTGTAATTCTATTCAGGAATTCAATGATTACAAAGCAAATCAGCCAGAAATAATGTCCCACATCGGTCTGATAGCATCTGCTTAACAAAGGAAGACTTACGCTTACTGAAAGTCCTGATGCAAGTTACGTTTTTTTGTCTAAAATATATATTGCTTCCTCTCTATTGCTCTGAGTTTACTCAGCAGTTTATAGTATCCACATCATGGAGGATTTTATTGCTCTTGTGCTAAAAACATATTTCTCCTTATTGCTGAAATACTACTACTGGGGGAAACAGTTTAAAAAAAAAAGAAAAAAAAAGAAGACAGTTTAAAAAAATCCTCTCCCAAGCTTTGAAGATGAATGTATGAAAAACTGACCACAAGAAATTTTTCCCATCAGGATACAACCTGTTATTAACTTTGGGTCAAGTGTGTCAATAAATAAACATGAACTTCAATTCTTTAAACTAAATTACATATTAAGAAAACAACAATCTTTTGTCATTACAAAGGAGATATGAAAGCTACTTCACTGTACACAGAATGGTGAATCTAATCCCCCTAGCCTTATGCACTGTTGTCGTTTGATGGAACAACAAAATACCAGGAACTGCAAGTTGGCTGGATTTCTGCCAGTTTCAGGAGGGCCTTGGATGGACCTGGCAGCTCACCATACAGAACGGGGGCCTCCCCTGTCATTCTGAGGGGACAGCAGAGAGTTGCTTAATTCTGCAGGGTCTGAAAGGTCACTGGCTGTCAAGCACTTCTTCTGTGCAAGTGAGGTAGGCAGCTTGGTACGCACAGCTCTGCCCCCGTTTCCCAGAGCTCAGTCAGAGGTGTGTTACGTAGCACCCATCCCAGTGCTGCAGACCACGGTAAAGTTTGGCCTGACAGCTGCAGACGAACCTATGTCATTGACTTTCAGTAGGATTTTCTGGCCTATGCTGCACCGTCTCAATTTAAGAACATATTTCTGGAAGAGGCAAAATCCTCATTGGAGGTCACAGCAGTAGCTTGGGAGGCAGAATCATGTTTCTCATCTGTTTGTGGTAGAAGGTAACCATGCACAACTCCTCAAACAAGGGCAAATCACATCCCTATGAGCTAGCTTTGTGGGATTGCTATAATTAATCCTTCTTTCCTCTGTTTGACTTGCTCTGCTCCTCAGGAGAGAAGCTTCCAATTACAAATCTCTCTGCTCTGGCACAAGGAAGAGGTCGGCTCCCCCGGCACACTGGAGAGCCTCTGCGGAACTGAGCAGCCTGTGGAGTGAGGAAGATGACAAGGACACGAGGTGAAACAGCATGAGAAGAGGAGACGACATTATCTCCCTCTGTGCTGTTTTTCTCTGGCTTCCCTACCACACAGGTGTTGCCTAGAGAAAAACACTAATGCTTGTGAGGTTATCCAAGAGGATGAGAACAGGTCTGCATAAGGAAAACAACAGTTGCCCTCAGGACTGAATTTTAATCACAGTTGTAGCTGCTCATCTTCATCATACTTTCAGCAATTTGATACAGAAGAACAAATAAGGGAAAAAGCAGTGGGAGCAAAGTTTGCTTGACTTTAACTTATTTTTTCTTTTAAAAGTACCATCCTACATTAATTAACCTCTCTACATTATTGACCTCATGACTTTTACTGCCATTATTTCCCAATAGTTTGCTTACTTGCAAAACTGCACACATTTGTAGCATGGATATTTATGAAGTGAGTATTTCTTATACAAAAAATTGTAACAAAATTCAATGACTAGAGTTTCAGTATCATCGTAAGTAGATAAAGAACACCAATACCCTACACTGAGCAGAGGTTATAGTCTAACTTTGCTGAGCATCTGTAAATCACAGGGAAGCCAGGGGAGCTTTAAATTCTCAGCTCTACTGGGTTATGCCATGCAATTATTAAACTAATCAGATTATCAAGTAAAAACCAAATATCATGAAGGTTGAACCAAGTAAATAATGGAATTTAAATGCAGCATTGCAACTAAAATTATTATTGCTCATAAAAATCTCTACAGAGCCTTGTTTACAGACAACTCACATTTGAGATTCGGCTTTGTGTATAGCATATGATTCTTAACGTCACAGAAACTTTGCCACAAAAAGCTACAGTCATCCAGATGTCCACATGAAAAGGACAGATTCCATTTGGAAAAATCCAGACCAGCAGCACAGTTGTCTCTACTATCGCTACTACACAGGTATATTTTTTCATTGAACTGTAAATATTGCTATTTTTACACTTGAGTTTTGGATTTTTTTTTTGTTTTTTTAATGGAAGGTACTGAAGCAACAATACAATATGCAGACTTTGACATTCAAGGGAGTATAACCTCCTATTGATGCCAGGGCATGAACACATTGAGCTCCCATCAACACTACTGGAAGCGGTGCTGTAAACTCCCATGCACTGACATGAGGGTACACCGTAAGTTTCACGAAGACAAGTGCCAGGAAGATTTTCTCTCTGACAATCAAGTCTTCAAATCAGAAAACAATGCTTTATTTCTAGTGCATTCTAATGTGGCTTCAGTGGAAGGTTAGAAGCAGTTTGAAATTTAACCATTCACAAGAAGAAGCTCTGCTTTCTCGACCAGAACTATAATGAAGTCCTATAATGAAGTGAACCGACGTGTGTACAGTGCAAAGAATGAAACTGCCAGAAAAGGAGAAAACACTGTTTCATATTGCAGTTCCGGTTGCATACAATTATGAACCAGACATGCTTTGAGAATTTATAAATGTCGGTCCTTAAAATTACATAGGAGAACAGTGAAAACAAATGGTAATAGTTTTGACTTGATAACAAATGTAGGGGAACCATCTCATGTGGTGCTAAATACGTGCTGCAAGCAATCTGTAAGTTGTTTTATGAAACATTTCTTATACTCTTCTGAAAAGATAAACTTGTCTGAGAAACCTAGTTTTCAATCTATTACAAATGCATAGCCGAAAGAGGCCATATTGTTTCATCGATTTCAAAGATACCCCCATCAGTTTTAAAATCAACAGCATAGCTCCAATGTCCAACATGCAAGTGAAAACATATGTCTGACTTTTGAAAAGGAAAGCAACACTTATCTCTTGCTTTAACATCCAGCCACATGAGAGAACAGGTAACTCTTGAAAACAATTGTCAACCTAATTCATGCTGAGATGTAAAATAAAAAGCTGCACAAGTACTTTCTCAGAGCAAATTTGTTGCACTGAGATTATTACAATAAATACCATATAAATCAGTACAATTGGCCATTATTTTGAAGAGTATTGTCATGATATACAGATGGGGCAACAGGACTTGATTTGGTTTTTTTTCCATTTAAAAAAAATTAAAGAGGAAAAAATATCCTAACAACAGATTGTAACATGCAGTATGTCTAAACTCAATCACATAAACGATTTTAAAGCAGTATGCTATTTCAATCTAATTTTAATTAGAAAACTTAATGTAAAATCATGGCAAACATGGCAAAGTCTGAGTAATATGACAAAAAGGACCCTGAGCAACATCATAAATCTGTAAGAACACTGATTATTTTGATTTTGGAAATCTTCCTTAAACCACTCGATTGATTTCGGTCGCTGGGGTTTTCTGTTTACAAAAAGGTCCGTCCATCCTGTGGTTTTTATGTGAACCCATCACACACCATTTAATGAATGCATCTAAACCAAAGACAGAATGTCTGGAAAGTAATGTGTTAAGGAGTGTCCTCCTGGCTGCCAATCAGACATCACTGGGTGATCTTGCCCTCTGAGACAGGTTAGAAGGAATACAGCCACAACAGACGAGCCAAAGTGCTTTCTGTATCTCCTGGTTTCTAAAAGCATATATTACAGGATTGATGATGGAATTGTAGGTAGCTGGCAGGAGGGTGGCATAGGTGTATATAGAAGGATAGGTGTAATCTGCTATTAAAGAATACAGCGTAAAAGGCATCCAGCAAGCAGCAAAAGTCCCCAAAATAATGGCCAAAGTAGACACTCCTTTTCGGGTGGTCACATAGTGGGAAGTGGCCAGGAAATGGTGTTGCAAGGCAATCTGATGGGCATGGCGCATCACGATTTTACAGATCTGAATGTAGAGCTGCAGCATGAGGGCAAACATAAGCAAGAAAGAGACCGAAAGGACAGCTGCATTATTTTTAGTGAGCGGTCTGATAACACTGCAGGTGGATTCATCTCTGAGGCAGTTCCAGCCCATTACAGGCAGCAGTCCAATACAGATAGATGCTCCCCAGAGCAATATCAGCATGACATAGGTAAAAGTGACAGTCCTCTCTGAATTGTAAGTCAGAGCATAATACAGGGAGAGGTAACGATCAACAGTGATAGCCAGCAAGCTGCCAACAGATGCTGAGAAAGAGGCAACAATCAGTCCAATCGTAACCAGTTTCGTAGCTTCTGACTGCAGAAGGTAGGCAAAAACAAAATTGATGATCAATCCAATGCCTGCTAAGAGATCTGCCAGCGCCAGGCTGCCTATCAGGAGGAACATGGGGGCGCGAAGACTGGGATTATGGAAAATGATCAGAACCACAATGGCATTTTCGCAGGAGATAAGGGTCCCTGAAGTACACAAGACAATGTCCCAGGGGTTTACCAAAAGCTCTGGCTTAGGGTCTACGGCAGGAACCAGGGAGGAGCCTGCAGCTGAGGCATTCTCTGTAGAGCTGGCTTCTACATGATCCTGAGGCAGCCAGCTCAAATTAACCTTCAGATCTTCATTCATTTTAACCCCTGTCTTCTTCAACAGAAAGACATAATTTTTAATGTTCAGCCACAGCACTGGATACATCACCCCCCCGGAGCATGCAACGCCCTAGACAGGAACACCAGCCTGATGTGCGGGCAGGCACTTGTTACATAAATGTGACAATAGAAAATAAAAACAAAAACGGGGGAGGGGGGAGGATATTTTAAACTGCCCGAGATTATCCTCCAAGGGACCGATGCACGGAGGCTGAGTGATCCTTAGGGTAACCTGCACAGGGAAGGAGGCACGGGCACGGGAGGCAACCCATAGAGCAGCTAAAGCCCCCTTGAAGTGCCGCAATTTGGGGTGGGGGCCGGCTGCGGGGCGGCGTAAACCCCGCTCTCCTGCAGCCGTGATTTCAGCGCGGGATTATTTTTGGTCACGGAGGGAGCGGACAGGATGGGGAAGGAGGAGGGGAGGGGAAATATCTTCCACCGACCCCCAGTGAGGAAACCCCGCCCGGGCTGGGGGGAGAGTGGGGCGATATCCTCTGAGAACTTACAAACTCGACGCGGACACCACACACACACC